>APFE031566845.1:38451-82008 GCA_000404065.3 Pinus taeda | reverse complement strand
ATAGTAATAAATGATATGTTCAACACTCTTATCTATTACATATCAAAATTTTTATTTATTAATTACATAGTAATAAATGATATGTTAAACACTTTTATCTATTAACCACATATTAATAGATATAATTTGTTCTTTTATTAGTAGAGCAAGGAAGCAAAAGCTTAAGGGATTCCACTTCATTGTGGTTTTTTTATTAGTAGAGTTAGGAAATAAAAGTTCAAGGGATTTCGTTTTATTGTGAAATTTAAGTTATATTTACATAGCCAATAGCTTTCAAATCCTCTACATATTTTATTTTTCTTGATTTGAAATTTACCTTTTTAGCTTGTCTCAGGAACAAGGAATTACTCTTAAGCAGCCACTGTTGTTCCTTCTCATTTCCCATTTGATTATATAAAATAAAAGTCACGAGAATTTAAATTTTAAGCACTAGATAACTTTTCTCGCAGGTTATTCATTTGACGAACACTGAAGGTGTGTATCTAGATAGGTGGCCATGACGTAAAAATAAAACCAAAAGCACGATAAAAATTGAATATAGAAACCAATGGATCTCACTATAGGAAGTCTAAAGTATATTTCATAAAGTGGAAGTTTAAATAGTTTGTTTGATTTTAGAAGTTACCTCAGGAATAACCTTCCACTTGTCTTCATACACATTGTAGACAGTTGCAGATTGCAAGAAATCATCATGTCCACCTGCAACCTAAAGGACTCCATCAAGTGATACGGACAAAGCACATACGATTCAAATTTTTGGCATGTCTATGCCACAGCCCCACTTTCTTGATGAGAAAATGGTGGAGTGCCTCTACTAGGTGGAGATTGGACGTCGATCAAAGCCAACTTTTGATTGACAAAAGAGTGCAATCCCATTGTGAGTACCAAGGGAATGGGGAAGGGGAGGAAGCGTTTCAGGGGTGCCTCACAAAGGGTCAAACACAAAAACCACAAATTCCAAATCATCATCAGTGTAAGCAGGACATTCCCGAAGTTACACTAAACATACACTGTTGGGAAGTCCCAACTAAGCTTAGGGTTCCATACATACCTATAGGTTTTATTTTATGACAATATTAATAGCATATCCTCACACTGAAATATATTAACAAGAGGAAGGATAACATGGTTGAGGGTTAGAAACCTTACCTCTAAGGAGTTGATATGAAGATTCACTTTCCTTATACCCACCTTGCTAGAAGAGAAATTGTTATAGGCCATTTTGTCACATTTGATCAAATGGTATGGAAACCAGATAAATCAACATCCATGAACATGTTGTCATCATCCCTACATAAATCAATAAGCATGACTCTCCCAAATCCCTGACTGTATGGGTCTGACTTCCTCAAATTAGTTCTTTAAAGGCGTAGTGCACCCTGGCCCTTTAGGGACCTGCGTTCAACAACATGCTTCTCTATTATGCACCAACGCTAATCAACAACAAGATGTCCTTTGTTGGAGTGTCTTGATTCTAGAAATTCAGGAAAGTTAAAAAGAATATTGAAGCTTCCTCTTCCAGAAGCTTCTAAGAGTTGTTTAAGCCATTTACCTTGGATAAGGACTTTGAATCCTATCTGATCCTAACTTTGATATTTCAACTCTTATCCCTTAAAGTCATCTTCCCATCAAAGCGGATCTCAATCCTAGATTGGAAAATAGATAAGAATAACTAAATTACCACACTCTACTATAAATTTACAACCATCTATAACATTAGGGATAGGTTTTGGAGACTAATCATACCCTTATGTTGTTTTCTTGAATCTGAGAAAGTCATCATATTCATGCATTATGGTGACATTGAGGTGTGTTTTATGACAAGGAAGCACAAGTAAACTTGGGAAAATATCTATAAGATCCGCTACTATTAGTTGTTGTAGAATACCTCCTATTCATATTAATACAAATAGTATATCATTTTCCTATATGTGTTATGTAATGTTTACATTCATGAATTTGAATGCTTTGTTGATCCATTGAACAGAGTAATTTGATAATGCTACATAGATGTCGTATATTTTTGGCTTGTTATGGTTTTATATGCATGTTCTAATTATAGAAACCAGAGCTACAATTGGAGCTTCCAACTAGAGAGAAGATAATAACTTGCGATGGATTCGAAGTAAGCCTCTTTCAATTCTTCAATTTCTCTAAGAGTAACTTTATGTTATTTTCATTTTGTTGTTCTAAACCATTCAACTAAGTCTAGGGAAGATACTTATGTTTGCATTAGTAAATTTTGTATAACAAATTTGTGAATCCATTAGGTATTGCGTCTTTCCCTTAATGTTTTCCTTGACCTTATCCCTTGTTTCACCTCTTAAACAAACCTCCGTTGCCTCACTCATCATGAATTAACCCTAGGAAGATCTTTCATTGAGATTCATTTAATTTTTTGTGTCAGAACTTAGCTTTAACTTGATCAACACTCCCCCTGGTCTGCTGACAGATCATTGCAACACTCCCTGGCCTTCTTTTCACACGTGTTGCGGAGAACTAGTAACCTATTTGCACTATGTTGTCCTAATGATGGATCCCGATTGGGATTTGAAATGTTGATAAAAGAAATGGTTAATACTATGGGTTCTCCGGCTTCTAAATCAAAAGATATAAACCACAGAGGTCTTAAATCTAGTATGTTGTTCCATGTTTCAGGCAAAACAAATATTATTTTCTCTCTGATTAACTTTGTTCTATTTGATCCTCCTTGTGTCCTTGAGTGTGTCTTGGTCTCTTGGAAGCCTTCATATTGTTTCCTTTTCGTTTTGAATGCCTTTGCTAAGAACTTGTTTAGATTTTTCTTCTTCCTTTTCAATTAGGTCATTAGAAAATGATTACTTAAATGTTGATTGCTTGAAGGAATTGGTGTTTCAGTCATTGTTATGGATAATTTCTTTTATCAGTGATTAGGAAAATATCTTAGTTTTCATATGAAATTAAGTGAAATTGAAAATAAAAATATAATGCATCTTGCATTACATCTAGTGTTTTGTGTGTGAAATTAGAATTAGGAACAATTGCATTAGGGGAATTGATTAACAATTTTTTTGTTGCATATTCTTTATTCTCTTCCCTCCCATACATAGATTTTCATTGAAAATAAAAGTTTCATTTTGTCATTGATCCACATGGACCTTGCTAGCCACCTATATATTCCACTTGGACCTCCACCATTATCTCTTTCGGTTTTTCAGTTTCCTTAATCGTAGCACAATTTACTATTTTTGGTAGTTTTTCGGGTCCTAAACTTTCAGAGTCATTTTGAGGCCCTAAACAATTGTTTTTGGGAAAATCAAGGTGAACGATGGACTTTGGTTTCTTTCAGCCACTCCAAAGTTATAGTCCTCATATTTATATTTCTAATGAGGTATTGTGTGCATCAAACAAAGATCATATGCCAAGGTTACATCCCCGGGAAATTGATTTACCAATTTACCCAACAGGGCTCATAATTTTGGCACTTCATATCGTAGGGATAGGTTTTCGGATGTTTAGAGTTTTCCACTATTTCTAAATAACAAATAGGGCTTCAAGCCTCATTGTAACACATTTCATAAGCATGTAGCTGCCACCTCGCTTCTAAGAGATAAACTACCATCATTCGACATAGTCTTATTTCCATTTCGTTTGTAAACATATTTTAGTGTTTGATATTAATGAAATGAAGTATCATTTCTGCTTCATATTCATATTTATATTTATATTTATATTTGTAATTTATTTCATTCCTATTTAAGTTCGGATCAGTGGTATCAGAGTGATCTTCTCTTTCTCTATTTTTCTTTGCATGTCTCGAATGAGTTTGGGATATAAGGAGTTAGGGCTCGAACTGGTTGAACCTTTTTAGAAGAGCCTCGCAAATCCTGACGCCCTCCCATTGTCGAATAGAAGAAAGACGAGGGGTTAGCAAAGCCTTTCAAAATATTGCTTGAAGAAGCCCTCGAGGAACAGAGTAACCAGATGATGGACAACTTTGCCCAAGTCTTTTAGCGACTACCTAAGGGTTACACATCTCCTTCCAGTTGCTACTCTGGAAGTGCCACACCCTTTAAGGTACAAGTTAACTTTGACATTCCCATATTTGAGGGTCAGATAGATGCAGACACCGTAGCTAAATGGCTAAATCTGCTAGAAGGATATTTTTCTATTCATGATTTTTCCACCTAAGAAAATAATTATTTTTGTACTTCTTAAAGCCGCCACCCACATTAAGGACTGTTGGGAAACATACAGTGAGAAGAAGGATGAAAACACACCCTCACTATTTGCGGCAACACCCACTTGGAGTTCATTCTAGGACACCATCAACGAGAAGTACTACCTTGTGAGGATATATGAGGATAAATGCATAAATTGGACCATGCTATGACAGAGAAGTGGCCAAGGCATGCAGGATTTTATTTATGTTTTTCATACCCTTTGCACGAAGTTGGGTATCAAGGATTTTGAGAAATATTTGGTACTCAAATATCGTGACTGCCTACACAGGTACATCGAGGATGAGATGGAGTTCTTGGACATCTCCTCGCTCGGCGTGATGTACCAATACACTGTCAAGATTGAGCAGAAGTTTAAATAGAAAAAGTGAGACTTTGGTTGAGTGAATCTGAAGCAACGTAAAGGCGTACCCTAACCATAAAGAAAAGGGAAAATTGAAGGCGAGGTGACCCAAGATTGCCCATCAAAGCCACAAGCAAAGAATAACACTACAAAGACAAAGAAGGACACAAAAGTGGTGTGAGTTCTATAAGAGCTCCACTCATAACACAAGTGAGTGTTGAGCCAAGCAATCACTGTTAGCCAAGCTGGACGCTTTCTAGTCAAATGCATGTTCTAACTTTGAGTTAGAACCCGACAAGAGGAATGATAAAGGGAAGTAGATAATTGATGTGGAGACTAGTTTCAGTTTGGCCACCACGAAGATCTAGAAGATTGAGCCTAAAGATCTAGAGGAGGGCGAATGCCTATTCGACTCACAGATGTGGGTGAAGGGTTCTCTGCTATAGTTCATTTTCAAATGGTGGAAGCTAAAAGAACCTCATTTCAATAGAATTCATGAAGCGGCTGGGACTACTGACTACATCACATCCGCAGTTATACACCATCAGGTGGCTTCGCCAAGGAAAAGTTCTCTATGTTAGCTAGTACCGTTGCCTTCCCTACAGCATCAAGCCCTGCACGGATGAGGTATTGTGTGATTTTTCTCCTCTTGATATTTTTGATGTATTATTAGGAAAACCATACTTATGTAAGCGGCATGATGTATATGAGTCTATACCCCACTCTATTATTATTTCTTTGGGTAGTAATTTATAAAGGATACTAAAGGTAGCCCTGCCTACTGCCATCTCTTTGATCTCTTCTAAGAAATGTAGTAAGATCATCTCCCAAACTAGGAATTTGTTTTCTTTCTTATTCTCTCTCAAAGTAGGGGGAAGATCATAGCCACATCCATTGGCCCCGAGAAGGGTTCCTCCACATAGCAGAAGCAGGTGGAGATAGACGTGGAAGAATACAAGGACATCTTCTCCTCACCCACATCGGTACCTTTGCACTTTCAGGTCAAACATTTGATTGATCTGACTCCTAGAGCACCTCTACCCAATGGGCTGATATATCGACACTCCATTTTGGAAAATGAAGAGATCAAGTAGAAAATCCAGGAGTAGCTGCAAAAAGGGCACATCCGACCAAGTTCCTTTCCTTGTGGGAGGCCAATTGTACTTGTACAAAAGAAGGATGGGACCAGGAGGCTCCCCATTGATTATCAAGAAATAAACAAGATCAATGTTAGGAACAGGTATCCAATCCCATGGATTGATGACCTTCTGGACCAACTAAATGGGGCCAAGTATTTCAGCAAGATCAATCTAAAGTTTGGCTATCGCCAAGTTCCAATAGAGCCCACAGATGTATGGAAGGTCGCCTTCAAATCCAAGGAAGGCCTTTTTGAATGGTTGGTTATGCCCTTCGAGTTGACAAATTCCACTGGTACTTTTATGAGGCTAGTGGATGACATCTTGCAGCCCTTCAGCAATTCATTTGTGGTTGTTTATTTTGACAACATCCTCATTTTTAGCAAGAATTGGAAAGAACACTTGCAAGACATTCGATGGGTCCTTCAGACCCTTTGATAGCACAATTATGTGCCAACTTGGAGAAATTCACCTTTGGCATGAGTCAGGTCCAATATTTGGGTTACATCATAGATGAGTGTGGCATACACATGGATTTGAATAAGATGCAAGTCATTCAAGATTAGCTAGCCCCAACCACCCTAACAAAGCTTCACAGCTTTTTGGGCCTTGAAAATTTTTATCAGAGGTTTGTGTTGAGATTATCCTATATCACTTGGCCTTTGATTCAGATTACTAAGGGTGGGGAAAAATAAAAATTTTCTTGGTCCAGGTCCTAACAGAAGTCGTTCGCTGAGTTGAAGCACTGACTCTGCTCTACACTGGTACTCACATTACCAGACCTGCAACAACCATTTGAAATCGAGACAGAAGCCTCATACTATACTATTGGTGAAGCCCTCACCGAGCATGGGCATCCAGTGGCCTATCATAGTGAGACACTTACCAAAACAATACAGAAGTACCACACCTGTGATAGAGGGATGTATTCCATCGTACAGGCTCGCCAACAATGTAAGCATTACATTCTGCAGAAGGAGATGGTCATACACACCGATCACCAACCTATTTAGTTTATACAGACACAAGTGAAGTTGCAGAATGATCGCCATCACAATTGGTCTACATAATCGCAAAAAATCCACTTGAACATTAAATACAAAAATGGAAACATAATAATATTGTAGACGGCCTCAGCTGGTCCTCAGTTGTAGCTTTGACTCGTGTTCTCAACTCTTGTGGCCATGAGACTTCTGGATTACTACAACTATACAAAAACAATCCAGATTTCACCTCCACATACCAGATGCTAGTAGATGGAAAGCAAGTGCATGATTTCCACCTTGAGGACACATTATTATGCTACCTAGGCCACCTTTTTGTTCCTTCAACCAAGCGGGCCAAGCTGATTTGGGAGGCACACTAGAGTCAATTTGTAGGACACTTTCGTGTGAAAAAAAATGTCATTGTACTATATAAGTACTTTTATTGGCACAAATTGTTATTCGATTTTGGGAAATATATCATATCATGCACTACCTGCACCATCACCAATCCAACCATCAAGAAGCAAGGTATGTAAACTCCTCTACCTACTCCGAGCCAAGTGTTGTAATCCATCTCCATAGACTATATGTCTGGCCTCTCTTCTACTAAGCATGGTAATGATTGTATAGTTGTAATCGTGGACATATTTTCTAAGATGGCTATATTAGCGGCCTGGAAGAAGAGTATCACAATAGAGCAAACTAAAAAACTCTCCTTTGAACGAGTATGGGTACATTTTGGGATCCCACAGACCATTATATCAGATTGGGATAGTAGGTTCCTGAGCACATTTTGGTCAAACCTCTTGACACTATTGGACTAAAAGTTCACCAAGTCAACTGTCTTCCATCCCCAGATTGATGGCTAGACAGAGATCGTCAATAGGATGGTAGTGCATATACTCCACATGTACAACTCCAAGCATCCTTGAACCTGGGATGAGAGTCTCCCATATGTCAAGCACAGTTATGACAAAGCTCTCCATATTCGACTGGTTGCAACCCCTTTCAAGTGGGTATAGGATTTCAACCATTGTGTTTGATTGATGTTTCCATGCCTCATGCAAATACACAAACATAATCCACACATGTATTGTCTGAGGCTAATAAAGCGACGAAAATTATTGAATTCGCCCAACACATCTGCCAGAAGGTTCATGACGTCTTGGAGAAGTCAAATCCCAAGTACAAGCAACAACATGATCAACATCAAGTGCCACACAACCTTTAGGTGGGCAACAAATTTTGGTTGCATTTGCAGAACGAACGCCTTATCGTAGCCCATTAGAAGCTCAAACCACTATGATATGGTCCTTACACCATTACCAAGGTGGTGGGAGACAATGATTTTGAGCTCAATATTCCCTACTTCAATGGACTGGACCCATTGTTCAATGTGGTATGCCTCCGACCATACTTCCCATCATTACTGGACATATCACACATTGCAGAACAACTCACACCAACATATTGAAATCCATATTTCTTGGAACAAGCTACAACTGATTGGATTACAGACACATAGGATAAGAACACTCACTAGGATAAGATCCAACTATATTGGGTTGTCAAAGCTGGCCAACTCCTGCACCATGGAATGTCGTTCATGAGGGACCAAGTTTAGTGAAATCATCTTATGGAAGCACTCAACGCAATGGGGACCACTGCTTCCTAAGGGGGGAGGATTGACCCAAGTGGATGTTGGTGGCCACCTGCTGATTCCACTTGGACCCCTGCCACTATCTCTTTCATTTTTTCAGTTTCCTTAATTTTATCACAATTTACTATTTTTGGCAGTTTTTCGGGTCCTCAACTTCCAGAGTCATTTTGAGGCCCTAAATGACATTTTTTAGGGAAAAAAGGTCCAACATTGCTCAACATTTTTAATGAGGTATTTTTCATGTCAAACAGAGAATGTATGCCAATATTACGACCCTTGGAAGTTGATGTACCAATTTACCCAAACGAGGCCCATAGTTTTGGTGCTTCATCTCCTCGGGTTAGGTTTTTGGATGTTTATGGTTTTCCATTGTTTATCAATAATAAATAGGCCTTTGAGGCTCATTGTAACAAATTTTAGAGGCATGTAGCCACCACATCTTTTCTTAGAGATAAACTACCATTGCCCAAGCTAGTCTTATTTCCATTATGTTCGTAAGCATATTTTAGTATCTAATATTAATGAAATGAAGTATTATTTCTGTTGCATCTCTGTATTTAGGGTTATATCTCTGAGGTAGATCCTTCAGAATCATACTTTCCTATCAGTATGGAACTTGACATCACCTCTCCATTGGCTAGTGAATTCAACACAATCAAAATAAAATAACCTCAAATCTCATTATCTGAGGTTATCGAACTTGACTATACTAAATTAGAGACAACACAACCTGAGGTAACTCAGTTATATGCGTCTATTACTTCAAGACATTCCTCCTCTCTTCCTCTGTCTTAGACCCAACCATAGACTATATATCTTGGAACTGATGGAGAACCACTTCAACATGGTCTTGTGAGTGTCGAAGAGATTCCACAGGAAGAGCCTCAACTCTCCTCTCATATTCGAGCACGGCCTCATTTTTTTTAGACCCATCCATTTCCTTCTCCTCATACTCCATCTTAGGCCACTTTGCTTGGTTCCTTTCCTTTCAACTCACATTTGAATTTCCATCGACAATATTCTTTGGGATAGTTAACCATTAATGAATCTGCTATGGTTGAATCTCTTCCCTTATATACTATTGTGCCTAATACAAGCTAGTTTGCAATTTCATCCGTGTTTGTAACATCACCAAAGACCATTTGTATGGTGGCTCATCTATCCCGCCTACTTACCAATCATTGTCGGTACCTTTTCTAGTGCATCATCTAGTCCATGGACCTCTCCCATGTAATATACATATGTAATTCCATTTAGTAATTCTTTGATGAGAACTACATAGTTTGTTGTTCCTCCTCCATCTACTTCTATAGCTCAACAGTAGGCTAGTCCTTATGTTAGTGGGTATGGACACCTACAACAACCTAATCTGCCTCATTAGGAATCCTCCTCTTAGGCGGTAGTTTCCTCTCTATTATCCTCCTCTTTCGATAGGGGTCAACCTTTTATAGGGATATTTCCATCTCCTCTAGTTAGTGCTCAGCCTCATATGATTCCTCCACATTCAGGAATAGTTGCTGATATTTGGAAGCCTACCATGCACGTACAACATGGTTTCATTGTGGCTTCATATTTGGTTTCCCAACCTGTTCCACCTACATCGCAGATCCTTGTTCAAGAATCTATATCTCAACCTGTTCAAGCTCAAGTGAATGTAATCCAACCTTTACAAGGTGCATCTTTAACTCAACCTATTATGTTAGTATCTGGCACCTCTCAAGCCATATATACCCAAACTTCTTAAGGCAACTTAGAATCACAACATCTTAGTTAGGTCATTCCTCAAATTCAAATCGGTCAGAATGTATATGGTATGGGGTAGAAACAACCTAACCAGCCTCATGATTCGATGATGCAAAATCCCACAAGGAAACAATATTAACCATATCAAGATATCCCTCAAATTCGTTATGGTCAAAAGATCCAAACCCATTTGTTTCAACCTTTACAAGGTTACCCTGGAGTGGGGCACTATGGTTATGTGTATACTGGTTATCAAAATCCTCCCTATCCTGGGACATATATACATGTTGCTCAGGCTATCCCATCTGACCAAGGATACCCTCCACTAGACCTCAACAAGAAGTTTCCATTTGTAGCAACTCTTAAATTTCTAGATCTAACCAGGCTCACCAATGATCCCATTACTCATTCTCCTTGGTGGTCAGTTATTCCCACAAAACTTCCTAATGATATCCCTAAATTCAATGGAAATATGTGAGAAGACACATCCACACACGTGATGACTTATCATTTATGGTGTTCTTCAAACTCTCTCAATGATGATTTTTCTCGTTTACATCTTTTCCAATATACACTCACTGGTATGATAGAAAAATGGTATATTGAATTACCATGAACTTTGTTCAATAATTTTAGCTCCTTGACTATGACATTTCGAAGAAATTTCTAGCTACCCATCGTGTATGAGACTAGAACTAAAATTTTAACAAATTTCAAATAGAAAAATGCCACTCACATATATGATCACATTCATGAGTGGTGACATCGTCATCATTTGGTTAAAGATTTTGTTCCTAACCAATTGTTAGTTAAATGGTTCATTAAGTCTTTGTTTCCATCTATTACAGAAGAAAATGTAGAATGCAAAGTTGTGACCAAAGAGTAGGTAATTGCTCGTTCCCAATATTTGGATCTCATCTATACCTAATCTGCCATGTTTTACGATAAAATACCAAATGCTCCATGATCTTCCAATACTATTTCTCAACCTCCTATTAAATAACCAGATGTCACTGATGGCATGATTGGTTCTTCCATCCAGTAGTCGATGATTCAACCATTTGGTTCCACTCTTTTTTTGGCTAATCAAAGCCGTCCTTCCACTGTTGCGGCTTCTACTTCTGAGATCAATGTCATTCAATCTTCCAAAGGAAAATATCAGCAACTAGGAATTAAGAAGAAAATAAAAGTTAAAAAGAAGAAAAGTAACCCTCCTTTGGATAAACAAAACATTTACTCTTCTGAAGAAAAGTGGAAACCCCATTACCCATTCTTGATATGTAATGAGGAGCATTTCACTCATGATTTTCCACACCGAGAAGAAGTGAATCAATTCCTCAAATCATTCTCTACACATGTTGTGTTGATAGATCCATTTCTGAATAAGGAGACAAACATGGTTGTTGTGGATCCTGCTTCCTCTAACTTGGTTTTGATTCTTTGCTCTACTAAGCCCAAAAATTATGTTATGTTGGTCACTCGAAATAAATACTACATTAATATGAACCTCTTGAATGGTCAAGCTATTGGTCAAACTGCTAGTTCGACTACTTCTCCACTGGATCGTACTCCAAATGACGTGCCTATTGAGTTAATGATTAAGCCTCCCAAAGGCGTAATCCATAAGTATACATTCAACCCTCACACAAGAGCTACTCAGAATTATAACATAGTTTAGGATTTGGCTTAGGCTCCTTCAGCTATGTTGACTCTTGAGGTGTTGTAAAATTGCACTTCCCAAAAGAAGGCTTTTCTTTCCACAATAAGATGTTGATCCTTCGGATTCCAACCTAGTAGTTTTTAACCATGAGAACCATACACCTCAACTTCTAGCTCAATTAGATTTCATGATTGAGGTTGTTTTTTGTAGTAAGAATATCCATCATTCCACTGTGGATGATGGAGCCTCAACCTATATTATGTCCATGTCTTTTTGCAAGGCCAATTGTTCTTGGCAATTAAGTTAGTCATCGACCACTCTGAAGGCTTTTGAAGGAAGAAGCTATGAATCGTGTGGTATTTTGAATTTATAACAAGTATAATTAGGCGAAAAGGATGTATCATTAAAAGTCGAAGTTATCGATGGATTGCTAGATTATAATCTTCCATTGGGTCGTATGTGGGTCTATGCTATGGATTTTATTGTTTTGACATATTTTAGAATGATCACTTTTCCTCATAAAGGCAACATAATATCCATTGATCAACTCACTTTATTTTCCTCTAGTTCTCAAGTTACTGGAAGCATCCCTCTCATGGGGGAAACCCCATACCCATATCAACATGCTGGGGTTGGAATGCTTAATGATTCCTCTCTCATGGGAGCCTTTTCTCTTCCTCCTCCTTCACTTCCCAAAAACTCTACTTTAGTTGCCTATATCAACATGATACTTTCTTGTAATCCTTGGATAGTACCAGATGACTCTAATATTGACACTTTTGATGACTACATGTTGCTCAGTCCCATTGAGCTCGACTATGAATACATTTATTCGGACTGTGCGGTGCACTTTAACCTCTCCTCGTTGATCAATTGGGTTGATTTTTCTTTAGATTACGACACATCCCCTCATTATTTCTCTCATACATTTCCTACCGATTAGATCATCATGGATATCATGATGCCAAACGATATGTCATGGGATGATTATGATCATCGTTCCTACTTTCCATATTCCTACGAGGATAATCTTAGTAAACTTTATTGACCCAATATCGTTTAATTGTCTAAGAATTCTATATCCATCTACGGTGTTGATTCTAAGAAGATTTTTTCGAACATTGAAGAGACTATCCCTTTAGATATTTCAATTAAACGTAACATTGTTGAGAATCTACATATCACCATGTCTTTCTCTCCTAATCAGATAGAGAATTATAAATCCATTTTCTAGGATTTTAGAGATTTCTTCACCTGGTCTTGTAAATAAATGCCAGGTATCAATCTAAACATCTTTGTGCATAAAATTAAGATGTATCATGATGCTAAACTAGTATGGTAGCAGCTTCATCCTGTTCATCCCAAGAAGGTTTTTGTTATTAAAGTCGAAGTTCAAAAACTTATACGCACTAGTTTCATCTAAACAGTACCTTTAATGAATTAGGTGTCTAGAATTGTTCCTGTGATGAATAAATGGGAAACAATTTTTATCTGTTTTGATTATGAGGACATCAATCATGCTTGTTCAGAGGACAATTATCCCACCATGTTCATCAACTAGATTGTTGATGACTTTGTCATTTGTGAGATTTTTTCGTTTATGGATGGTTTCTCTGGTTATAATCAAATCAAGATTCTCCCGTCAAAGCAACATAAAACCACATTTTGTTTTCCCTAGGGAATACTTGTGTATTAAAACCTCCCTTTCAGATTGAACGATGTTGGGTCTACATTTATTAGGGCAATGAATTATGCCTTCCATGGCATAAAACATATTGTGCAACCATATTTGGATGATTTTTATGCTCATTAAAAACATTGGGTTGATCACCCTATGCATCTTTGGGAAATATCTTTACAATGTAGACATTATAACATTTGACTCAATCCAAAAAAGTGTGTTTTTTGTGTAAGTTTCGGTTGACTTCTCGGTTTTGTGGTATCGAAACATGGAATTCATATTGACCCATTGAAAGTCCGGGCGATCTTCTATCTACCTGCTCCTTCCCCTCTTCAGCGTCAACGACTCCAAGGGAAGGCTAACTTTCTTCGAAGGTTCGTTCCCAACTATAATGTCGAACTAAGAAAAATATTTACTCACTTGTTATAGAAAGGGGTTCCCTTCCATTGGGATGACACTACTAAAAGGAATTTGATGCCTTGAAATATGTTCTAATTCGGTCATCCTTGTTATATCCCCTAGATTACCAACGTGATTATTTCCTCTACCTCGTCGTTTCAATTACTACCACTACTATCATATTGGTCTAGAAGGACAATGTTTGAAATTAAATCCTATTTATTACTTGAGTTGGAATATCAATGATACCGAAGCCAAGTATACTCATGTCAAAAAGTTGGCTTTAACAATTGTCCAAGATGTCCAAAGATTTCATCATTACATAATACTCCGCAAAACTATTATTTTTTTAGATTGCAACCCCATGATGTACATCTTATCGCAACAACTATTAGGGGACAAGTACTCCAAATGGATTGTTATCCTATAGGAGTTCAATTTGGAATTAATCGAATCTAATTTGAAGAAATCCTTAGTTTTTTTTTAGCTAATTTGTGACCTTCCCGCTCCTGAAACTGAGACAACGACTGGTGATTATATTCTTGGGGAGTGATTGTTCCTAATCTTAACATCTGAATCATGGTATGGAGACATTATCATATATATACAAACCCATACTTTCTAGTATGATACTTGTCGCTCTGACCAGCGATGTATTTGATATTAAGTGAAACAATAGATCATAATTGATGACACCCTTTATCACCATGGTATCGATACGGTACTTTGGAGGTTCCTCACTCATGAGGAGGCTGAGAAAGTCTTAAATGAATGCCACTCTATGGAATGTGGTGGTCGTATGTCTAGTTATGCCACTTCACATAAGTTCCTATGTGTCAGTTACTTTTGGCCTACGATGTTTCATGACTGCGTCCTTGCCATCCAAAAGTGTCACGCATGCCATATATACAATCGTAAGACCCATGCTCCACTCGCTCCATTGCATCTAATTATTGTCATTGGACAATTTACGAAATGGGGCATTTCTTTCATGACATGTATCTCTCACTAGGCCGGGGGGGGGCATGGCTATATTGTTGTAGCGATAATACTGCTAAAACAACTGCTCTCTTTTTCTTCGACCATGTAATTGCACGGTTTGTTGTTCCACAAACCGTAGTTACAAACCATGGAAAACATTTTCGCAATTACATGATCTTTGAACTGGCCGCCAAGCTAGTAATATGCCATCATAGTTCCACTCCCTACTGCCCTTAGGAAAATGGGAAATTTGAGGAAATCAATAAAGTTCTCAAAATGATGCTTCAACACATTATATGGGTCCACAAATCAGATAAGGGTCTATAAACCAAAATACCATCTTATCCTTTATGCATCCTTGTGGGCTTATCGAACCTCTGTTAGGACCGCTACCAGGTTCACACCATTCTTAATGGTTTATGGTCTCGAAGCAATGTTAGCAATTCAATGTAAAATTTTGCCTCTAAAACTTGCTATAAAACTCCTCCCTACTACTTCAATAGAGGAGGAACTTCTCTTATATCTCGCACATTTAGCTAAAACCCGATGTGATACCGCAATGGCTAATGAAGCCCATAAGAAACATATCAAGGTGCAATATACCAATAGTGTCAAGTGTTGTGTCTTCTTAGAAGGATACCGTGTCTTGTTATATGATCAAGAGTTTGATAAGCAATGATTGGGGAAGTTCGAGCCAATGTGGCTAAGTCCATACATTGTCAAATGTGTTCTTTCTAAAGGGGCCTTTGAGCTTGTTATTTTCGATGGAGTTCCCTTGATGCAAGCTAGGAATGTGTTGTACCTTAAGAAATACTATGCTTGAATTTTTGTGTAGTGCACTGTGTACATGTTGTATATAGATGTGTTGAGTATGTTTACAATGTATTCCCTTTTGAGTCTCCTATAGTTTATGTTAATTTTGTTTACATCTGGTTTGTATATGTGGGCATCCCTCAAACCATATATGGTTACTTTGATGGTGCTAGTCATAGTACTCAGAACCTTTCTTGCACAACATGGGCCATATATGTTTTGAATGGTGAGCTAGTGGGTCTACAAGGGATTTGTATCAGTCGCTCTACCAATAACATCATTGAGTATAACATAGTGATCAAATTATTCTCTCATGCTATTTCCCATGGTATCTATTGTATAGTTATCAAACTTGACTCACAACTTGTACTACTACATTTGACTGATGTTTATTTGGTTAGAAGTCCAACTATGCTTCATGTGTCCTTAATATTTCACCTTCTAGAAAGAT
The DNA here is from genome assembly GCA_000404065.3 of Pinus taeda. NCBI lineage: Eukaryota > Viridiplantae > Streptophyta > Pinopsida > Pinales > Pinaceae > Pinus > Pinus taeda. Next base: position 65,935 of record APFE031566845.1, on the reverse strand, counting down.
ATTTTGATTTCATCAAATATCAACACATTTCTAGGAATCTAAACACATTAATAGATGCATTGGCTAATCATGTTTTAGATAGACGTTTGTGACACATGTAAAATAAATCTAATACACATCACATACATTAAAAGTGATAAGAGAACCAAAATAAACACTAAAGATAGTTGTATGTGTGTATGTATGTATATGTATATATAGGTTATATTATAATACATGTTATAATATCTCTATATATATTTATATATTATATATTTATATTTATATATATATTATATATTATATATTATATATTATTATATATATATAGATGTTTGGCTTTACATGGTTTTACAAAATTTGTTCCTTAGACACATATGGCACATGACCTGTTATATCAAAATATACATGTAGTCAAAATATGGCTAGAAGCCTCCTAGTATAGTAATCATAATGCGCATGGTAGCACACCACTTCTTGAGCCATCTTGCACAGTAGTTGGTTGATACAGCCAAGAACGCTAATAGTATGTAACTTCAGTCTCATAGGAAGCTCATCGACCCTAGTCTCAACTATGCCATGGGTGAACCCATCCATGTGATGCTCACCGTCTGCAAGGGTCTCAGCGACATTGAGATCTTATAGTACCTCTCATCCTGTTGCAGTAAATTGTATTGCTACTAGTTCTTGTTGCGGGTCTCCTACACAATGAAGATAACAAGAACCCATAGGTCGAATGGGTCCAATATCTACATGTGCACAAATCAATATTTTAGTCTCAAATACATAAAAAATCACACAAAAATAAATCGTAAAACTTAAAATCCAAAATTGATCAAAATGTTTCTCACTTTACCTATGGAACCCCATCACTCACCATCAAGCAGTATGAGCTTTGGGTCTCTACGGAAATACATCTGTGCATATGGATGGTCCTCTATCATAACGAGTTGCATTCGCAACCATCTAAAGAAGGTTGGTGTGAAACCCATCGATGATTGACCTAAGTTTATAGACATGAGATCCACCCACCTTCTCATCTGTGGGACTCTCAGATCTGCGGGCTCGAGCAAGATATGTTATGGCTTGAACAATGGAATCTGCTTTGAGGCAAAATAAATCAATATCCAAACATATCAAAAGTTCCTTAACCATCCATATTTTTCCTTGGTTAGTTTCTCCTTCATGTTTACTAGTACTCCCTCACTCAAGTTGAATACTCTTAGCTCCATACACTCTAGAGCGTACTGCATATGAGACTTATTGGCCATGTTTAGGGTAGAACTACCTATGAATCTGGAGATGATAAGTAAGATCATTCTTAGAGGAAAATGGACCACATCCTTGATGTCAATTTTCCCATATTTAGTTGGTTGGGATCACGGTCTACAATGTGCACTGATCTAATCCTTAATTGTCTCTCCACCACTCCTTGAACCAGGTAAAGAAATGGAGCCACCTCGCCTTGATACATTTTTCAAGAAATATACATCTTCCACCTGTATTTCTAGCATATGTGCTCCAAGTCTGAATTCCGATGCTTGAGCATCCCATGCTTGAACAAGATACCTCAACAATTCCATTTGTTGCCTCATACCAGCAAGCCAGAAGAATTTCAAGATCCTAAAATCTCTCAAAGCCTAGGTAGTGATAGGATCATTAGATGAAGTTAAATCTCATTCCTTATGTTCTATTTCCCTCCATATTAAAGCCAATTATTTCAAATAGACACCTGAAACATCATAAGAAGGATCATTAGGACAAGTTTCATACAAGAAACTGGAAAAAATTTCAGGAAAATAGGCAAAAGGAGTTTGGGAATGGTGCTCAATGCACCCCCTAAGGGAATATAGTGCATTGAAACACCCTCCTCACTGTATTTTCTTCTTCTTCAACACTCCTTTCAATTTACTGGGGGTGCGTCGAACCTAGGGAGAGAAATTAGAGCCCTAGGGCCCTCAAAACTAGAAACATTTGCATGAAATGAAAAAATGGAAGCACTAAAAGAAAGAGGAAAAATATATCTCCTATCTACAAGTGATGATGCTCAAAATGATCCTCTAGATTCGTTGTAATCAACTACAGAAAATTGGGGGAAAAAACACTCAAAACTAACTCTCCAAGAGGTAAAATGTGAAATGGTAAAAATGAATTACCTTTTGCCTATTTTATGGTCATTTTCATCATTATTTTATTAATATTTTAACATTTTGACCTAAAATGTGATTCAATTTTATCATGGAGTAGGTATTTTTAATCCTTTGGTTGTGTTTTGAGTAGGATGGGAGTTGTTTAACTGATTTAGTGATGTCTGCATTGAAACATATCATTTTGACCGAAGAGCACACTTTTATCACTTTTTTGGCTTTCTAAAGTTACAAAAGACAAGCCCCCTCGAGTCCTCTTTCAGCTCTTTTCAGACTCCCAAGTATGAAAATATTTTTGAGCACTTGTCTTTTCGAACTCGTTAAAGTAAGTGAAAATAAATCTACTCAATATAAGTTTAACCCTTTTCCAGACTGAGCTAGACTCTCTACAAAAGAGTAATATCTTAATCAAACATGGCTAAGAGGTTCTCATGAGTATTTTTTTCTACATTTTTAGACTTAAGATACTATTTATGAAAATGAAACTTTGGAGTTTTCTTTTTCACCTCTTTTCCAAACTCTCTAAACATGAAAAAGGATTTGAGTTAGACCATCATTGGACTCATAAAAGAATCAAACAATGATGGACTCATCGAACATGATGGGATTAAACCAGTGCTTCTTAAGGTTCCTTAAACATACTCGAAGGGATTCATCTAAAGGATGAATTTACAAATCAAGCATATGTTATCCTCCTCATGCTTGTCAAAAATAAAGAGGTATTGACTAGAAATGGTTGGAAAAATTGGGAAATTGGGAAAATGGGATACTCCACCTATTAATGGCAGCAAATCATTCTTAAACATGACACTCTTCCATTTCATCTTCGTGGTTGCTAGGTTGGGAAATTTTTAGGTATACAAATAACTTCTTGCAAGCAAGAAGGATCTCCCTGGATTTCCAACAAAACCTAGTAACAAACATAAAAAAAAAATTGCTACATATCCTTAGCCTATAACTAAAACATGAAACATGTACTACGCAAAGAATCATTTACATATTAGCGATATGCTTGTATAATTCCTTTCAGTGCTTTCCACATCCAATTTTCCTCAATGCCTTAGATTATTCTCCAATGGTTTCCACAACTTCTCTGCATAGACAAAACATTCAAAGTGATTAAAGCATCTCGCATATAAAATCAAAGTAAATGAAATACCTAACTTAACATATAACATATAGTTGAGTCAAAAATTAGATATAAACCATGCGAGTGATCAAGGAATCTCGCAAATAACATCAAAATAGACGCAATTAGGAAATAACAACTACTTTGTATTAAATTCAAAGGAGAAAAAACTTACAAGCTAGTTTCCTTGATGTTACAATCCTCTTCCAATGATTTGTTTTCTTTCACTTGATGACAAGCTCTTCAAACCCAAAATCAATAGCATTAGTTTACAAATCCAAGTCACCCACATCCTCTAGTCTTGCGCTATATTTATAGGCAAGAGGAGGAGGTTTCTAGTTGCTCTCCTTAAGGGATATGATGTCTAGGAGGAGGAGATTAGTTCCATGAACCAAGAGATGAGGTGCAGATATGTAGTAATTTAAGTTTTCTAATTTGAATAAGGTTCCTTCATCAAATTTTATAGAGCCTTATTTTTTATTTTTATTTGGGTGAATATGATTGTGCAGTTTATAGTGGAAGAAAATGTGCAGAATTACGTAGGCCACAATGATAAAAACTACACATGAAAAGGTAAAGGCCAGAAAAATGTGCCAATACTCAAAAATGGTTTTTAATTTGTGAAACCCAAAATTCATTTTATCCCTGGTATTTTTTTACTTCAAGCTTCATAGGGAATTCATTTGAGATACTCATCCGATAGTGAGAGAATTGAATCGACGTTTGTGGTGAGAAAATTTAGTGTAATAGAAATTTGCTTGTCTTTTGGTTCATCACACCATTTCAAATCCTTCGTTTGTCATTTTGGGTCAATGCTACCAACTCCATTCAATGTTGATAATGTGTTTAAGAGAATTCATTTAGTTGATATCTACTATGATAATCTTAAGCCTTCATTCATTTTCTACCACTTTTGAACCAATTCCACATCAACGTCATTCTGCCTCAAATCATGATACTCATTTCATGTTATTGATGGGGGATACATGAAGGCCCTCTTGCGATGGGTCTCTTCCTATTGACATAACCTCATTATCTATGAAGTTGAATTAGAAACTCTTCATTCAGTACCTTGGGGCTTGTATACATCAATGGAAAGTTTCCTCGCTCTCGGCAAGAGGTTTACATCATTGGCCTTTGACTGATAGATTATGTGTTGTTTGACTTCGACTTATTCACTCACACCATACATATTGTAATTTTTTTGCTTAAGATCCATTAACATTATTAGTGGTTTCTCTCGCATCCGTTGATGACTTACATCATTGGTCGGTAATGATACGATTTTTGCCATGTTCAACTTTAGTTCCTTTATTCACATGGTTAGACTCATACATCGGACAATCAAGTGAAAGAGATAGAATTCTGCGGATCTAGTTCTATCCATCAAGGCTATGATTTCAATACTAATGCAATATTACAAAGCATGATGGCTATGATCATACATACAGTCATCCAATCATGGATCCACAATTTGTCATCAGTGGACACAATGTTTTTATCATTGTACATGTAACGTTAGCTTTTGTGCTAAGCATGGGTATGCTTCCCTCAAAAAATATGTCAGGATGAAAATATATTGTAAAATATGATGATCTCGACCAAGTGCTGCTGATTTGAACTTGTTACAAGGTAAAGCACTTCAATGATCAACCACTCTTTCTTACTTTAGGCTTTAGGAGGATATCTGCTATAGGCCATTTTGTCACCAACACTAACCGAAAACATGTTGTCCTTTGTTGGGGGTGGGTTAATTCTAGAAATTTAGGAAAATAAAAAAGAATCTTGAATCTCCCTCTTCCAAGAGCTTCTAGGAGTTGTTTCGACCATTTACCCTGGATAAGAATTTTGAATCCTATCTAATCCTACTTTGGATATTTCACCTCTTATCCCTTAATATCGCCCTCCCATCTCAAGTGGATATCAAACCTAGATTGTTAAATGGATAGGAATTCCTAAAATACCACACTCTCCCATAAATTTGCAGCCATCTACAACATTAGGGTTGGATTTTGGAGACTAATCATACACTCATGTTTCTACCTTGAATCTTAGAGAGTTGTCATCTTCATGCATTAGGGTGAAATTGAGTTGTGATTTGTGACAAGAAAGAACAAGTGCACTCGGGGAGATATCTACAAGATCAGCTACTATTCTTGGCTGAAACTCCCTCCTTTTCATATTAATACAAAGAGTATATCATTTTCTTATATGTTTTATGTTATGTTTTCATTCATGTGTTTCAATTCCTTTTTGATCCATTGAATAAAGTAATCGGATAATGCTACATAGATGTTGTAGATATTTGGATTGTTATGATTGTATGTGGAGGTTCTAATTGTAGAAATCACAGCTATGGCTAGAGCTTAAAATTCGAGAGGAGAGAATAGCTTAAGATGGATTCCATGTAAGCCTCTTTCCATTCTTCAATTTCTGTAAGGGAAACTTGATATTCTTTGTTTTTTGTTGTTGTAGATGATTCAACTAGGTCTATGGAAGATACTTCTATATGTATTCGTAAATTTTGTATAACAAATTGGTGACTCCACTAGGGATCATTTATTTCCCTTACTAGTTTCCTTGAAATTAGCCCTTGTTTAACCTCTTAAATAGAACTCCATTGGATCATTCAACTTGAATTGATCCTAGGAAGATCTTTCATTGAGATTCATTTTATTTTTTCTGTTAGAAATTGGGTTTACCTTCATCAGTTCTCCCCTCCATCTGCTAAGAGAGCATTGTAGTGCTCCCTGGCCTTTACTTCACATGTGTTGTAGAGCACTGGTAGCATATCTACACCTTCATTGACCCTTTTTCCATGGAATTTTTATTTTTTATTATTAATTATTATTATTTTTTTTTTTTTTTTTTTTAATTTTTTTTTTGTTCAATTAGCTCATCATTCTAAATAGTTTCTTTTATTAGATATTAGGAAAATATCTTAGATTTCATATGAAAATTAAGTGAAATTGAAAAAAAAAATCCCACGCATCTTGCATTGCATGTAGGGTTTTGTGTGTGAAATTGGAATTAGGAACAATTGCATTAGGGGAATTGAATAAAAATTATTTTTTTTCATCTTATATACTACATATTTTCTTTTCTCTTTCCTCCCATACATAGATTTTCATTGAAAATAAAAGTTTGATTTCATCATGCTAAATTGAATTTTTAGGATATTCAGGTGAAATTCGTTGTGAGCCTTGAAAATTTAAACTTAATTCAAGATAAAATTTAAAGTTTATTGAATAAATATTAATTATCATTTGAAACATTAATTCTTGTTCATTTTACTGGTAATCAAAGAGTGTCATAAACCCGATCGAAATCCACTACAAAGGCCCTCAAAAAACTTATTATTGAAATGATAGACATTCAATCAGCTCGAGAGAATGATTACATTATGGTTTGAGCCCATGGATTAGTTCTCCAAGCTGACACTAAGGAATATGAAACTTTGTTGGTGTGGTTGGGTAGGGTAGTTACCCTAACCCCCTAGTCAATAAATCATGACCGTTCTTTACCATGAAAAAATTCAAAATGATAAATCTAATAACATGTACAAGCTCCATGTAGGAGGTAGGTCTACTACTTCATGTACCAACCATCAAGTAATAACAAATCATGTTATCAAAAAACTCGATTGAGGTGTAACCACAAGTCACCATTTGTCATGTTAAAATGTGAAGAATAAAGAGGAAGTGTTAAAACCCTGCTACATACACACACACACTTTGTGTAAAAATATACCACATGTAACATGGAATACCTTGTATTAAGTCTTATATATATAACATATTTTTTGTGTTGTGTAGGCTGGGAGGACACATATGTTATACCTATATTTGATATGGTAGTTAGTGTACTATGTTGAGATCATAAGAATCATGGAACCAAGTGTTATATATAACTTATATAATTATTTCGTTATATAGGAATTATAATAGGTATAATTTATCTAAGAATTGAACATGTATATAGGTTTTGAATGCATATCATTGTATGGTAAATAAGGCTAAATATCAAATTGGGTGTTAGCTAGACCCATAATGCAAAACAAGGTATATATTCATGTAAGGAAGAAAATTTTTTATAGAAAATTTGTACAAGTAATGAAATAAAAAATGGTGATGTCTATCACTAGTTATAATCACAACACACAAACAACCAAGCTATGGTGGAGCATGAATTAAAAGTAGTTACAAATAGAAGATATTCATTGTAATTAAAAATTATCACTGTAATTAGGATCATTACAAACATATTCACTGTTGATTAATAGGTAGAAGCTTCACTGTAGATCATTCCACCATGGGGACCCCGTCAACTTTATGGACCATTTTCATTTTCAAAGGAAAGGTCTACTCAAGAGTATGTGCTTGAGAAGTGCAATAGAAACCAACCCTCTTTCTGCTCATAGAGGCAGTAAACAAAAGAATCCCTTTGTTCTCACTAAAGGAAATTCAAGAGAAAATAATAGAAAGTAAAGATCAATTGAATCTAGTTTGAGACAACGTTGGAAAAGAAAAGTAGTAATTAATTAATTTGGTAATTACTTGATGAAGGGCAACATAATAAAGAAGGAAAAGAATTGAACACAAATCACAAGTAGTTACCAATAGAAGATACTAATAACCATTGAGAAATTGAGCATGAGGGGATTAAACAAGAGAGAAAGAGATCTATAATATCTATTTGTATTATCTATCAAGAGAGGTTATATATTGGCATTTCCTACTTCAAGGGAGGTTATATATTGCAGATATAAAGATAAAAATTTATCGCTATAATTAGGATCATTACAAAAATATTCATTGCGGAATAATAGGTAGAGGCTTCACTGTGGCTCTTAATGGAATTATGGTCCATCACGTTCTCAATTTTAATGGAATTATGGTCCATTCACTTGAAAATATATCACCTTTTGTCCAAAATCTTGAATGGAATTATGGCCCAACCATTATTACAGAAAACAATGCATGCTTCCAAAAGTATTCCAAATAAACACTAAATAAAAAGAGATGAACCAAGCAGGCCTCCAACAAAGAAATATCACACCATACCAAAAACGGTTTCCACTTTGATAAGGAAAGATAAATAGCTCTAGTAATGAATAAACCTAAAATGTGCATCTGAAATGTCCATCTTAATAGACTTGAAAATATGATGCACATCTAATGTACAGTAAAGCCATGAGAGTGGGGCTAAACAGTGCAAAACTTCTTAAAAATATCCACAATGCAATGAAAGATTATGACCCAACCATTATGATAGAAAATAATACATGCTTATAAAAGTATTCCAATGAAACACTAAATAAAAAGAAATGAACCAAGCATGAGCTCGTACTAGAAGGTGTTACAGGAAAATTTGGGCACATCAACCCCGACTTCCAGATCCGTATTACTAGGTTCCATCAACCCCTAACTCAGTTGTTTTCATTCCCTAATGAAGTTAACCTACATCATTCTTGCTTCCCAAGAGTTTCCATGTCATCATTCATCCAAAAAATGTCCCTAGAAAGATCAGTGCAGGTGGCCATTTATTAGGTTGCAATGCATTGCAGGAGCTACACTGACTGGGTGCTATGCATCACACTTAGACTTTGTTTCACCTACATTGAGCACGATTCATCGAATTTTTGAAATGAATCCATTGGATTCCTCATCCAATGGATGCTTATGGAAGTTTCCAGATGGATTGGGCTCGCTTTTGGATGAGGAGGGAGATGAATGAACCTTAGTCCATTATCCCTTCCTCCATGGAACAACTTCCCAATTTTGGTAGAGCATTCATGAGGGCCATTAATGGCTTAACCTCCTCCATTCAGCTATAAATGGACCAAGCATTCAATTGTTTGGGGAGGTCGAAACTTCTTGAGCTAAGGAAATGTTGCTTGAGTGAGATTTGCAAGAGTATTGTGATGATGTCAAATTGTTAGTTCATGAGGAGAGAAGGGTTTGAAGCTGGAAGGATGACACTGAATCGAGCATGCATCTACATGGGTTATAATCTTTCCTTCTATTAATAAGGAATTCTCAGTGTTTTCCATTCATGTGTTTATATATGTTGTATATCGTATTATTGATTCAATGATATGTTAAGTTAATAGATCGTCATTTTTGTATGCTTTGATGGGTTTATGTCTTGGCTTGTGTGCAGGTACTTTCCAAGTGAGTTAAGTACGGAAAGGAGTGGCAAAATCAATCAAAAGAGAGAGGGGTTGAGCGAAATTTATAGGTTGGTACCTTTGTTCTTCTTTCTCTTATCCGTTAACTATAGGAAAAGTGATGAATTGCTTTGTCTGTTGTTTCTACACTAGCTACTAGGTCTAGACGGTCAGGCATTTGAAGAAACACTAAATTTACCCAAAACAAATTGGCGACTCCGCTAGGGAACAATCCTATCCCTTATAGTAGCTTATCAATCTCTTAAAGCACTTTGACATACTATACTTCCTATCATTTATTGAATTCAAGTCTAAATTCTCTGAAAATTGAATTGAATTTAAGCATAAAATTGCCTTCCGTAATCATCGCACTTCTGTGATTGAGACAGTGTGATGTAGTGCACTTCTAGCATAGATCCAATGTGATGCATTGCACTATCTCTAACTGCTGCCTGCGATGATCCCTTTAGGGTCAGTTTTCCCATCTAGGAACTGAATTTTTTTTGTCAATTTTCATCAGTTTGAATTGCTTATTGAATGTAAATGATGTCTTATCTCTGAAAGCAGTCTTTTATTTCCTTATTCTAGCCCTACTTTGATTGGAATGATTGATGTTTATTTAATGTTTTCTTTGTCATTATCAGCCTATAGTCAAAATAAGTTTTTTGATCGATTATTTTTGTCGATAGAAAAGTGTCGTGAAGTCATCATTTTCTTCGAATAATGAAGTGGCATATGGTCTTCATAGATAGTCGATTGATTTACTTGTGCATTTGATTTGTATTTTCATTTAAAGTTTTGAAAATCTTCATTTCTTTTAAATCGAAAGTGTTGTATAGTCTTCCTTTCCCTTTAAAAGAAATTGTCATAAATCTTCATTATTTATGAAAAGAATATATGAATCATTTGTGCATTAGTTTTTCTTATTGCATCATTCATATTAAGAGAAACTAAAAAGAAATACATGCAATTTGCATTGAAAACAATTTGTGTATGCTTGAAAGGTATGGTTTAGTGAATTGCATTAGCTTGTGGTCTTTGTTGTTTGTTCAAAAAGTAATTGTATGCTCTTTCCCTCATAGCTAGGATTTTCATTACTGAAATTAAATGGAAAGAGTGCTTCTCATTCTAGTTGCATTTTTAGGAATTTTGGAAAACATCTCGTGGTGAACCTTTAAAGGAAAATTTTAAGCAATATCAACCTAAAATTTACATCAATTAATGTAATAACGCATTGGAACTTAATGAAAAACATCTATAGGTCTAGGCTTGAGATGTGTTCCGACGTCTTTAAACCTCGTGGCTATCATTTTCATTGAGGTTGGGTGATTCCTCCTCTCTAATTCGATAAGTACTAGTACAGACTTGTGCTCCCTGTACCGTCGAGTATATAGTGGGAGACTCCAATAGGTTGAAATCCTTTATCCCTAGGAAGCCATGTTTGCCACCTTACCGATCACAATGCACCAAACACAGCATTCGAGAAGACTGACTGTCGTATACTAAATACTTGGTAATTTCTCTTTCATTTACCACCAAGGTGTATATTGCAGTTTTGTGATTAGTTTGGTAAACCCGCTTGTCTAGTATCTCCAGAGCAATCACTTTCATTCCTTTTCGACTCTTTAACTATAAAAGGATCATCTGAGCACTTGTCCCTTTTATTTTTTCTTGACTCTTTAAAAAAGAAAAAGCAAAGTTGTGTTTCATTGTTGTAAAAATTAATTGATTGTGGATAACATCCTCCACGCTCATCCTTAGTTGATCTTAGCTTGAAACATATGGCGACAAATCTGAAGTCCACCAATCAATGAATTCCTTTCGATGGGAATCCTAGTCCTTTTCCTCCTGTCGAAAATATTGGTGCTCCTTATATGGTTACATTGTCCCTTTCGTGATTTACCATTTGCTTGCCAGTATGGTTGTTTTCAACCTCCTTGGTTGAAAATGTCGTGATTTCTCCACAATAGAGTACACCTCCAACTAGAAAAAATCAACCTCTAGTTGATCCTAGGGTTGACCCTTTGCGTTCTTCCTCGGTTATTTCTTCCTCCCCTTCTTCCTCTTTGCCTGGTGAAAGTATTGGTACTAGTAACTAGGTGGCTAAGAAGAAGAAGAAGCAAATTCAGCAGAGGGGCAACCAAGGAACCATTGCTTTGAATGAAAAATCTAATGAGAAACCATCCATTAAGGCTCACAAAGTTTAATATCCATGCAAACTTTGTACGGGAAACCATCTTCTTCGAAATTGTCTTGATATTCCTCAGATCTTAGAAGAATGGTCTTCTTGTTCACATCATCCTGTGTCATCAACTTCTAGAGATCATGTTGGTGACACACCATCAACCAATGGTAGTAAAGATCATGGAAAGAAGGGAAAAGTTAAGTTTCCCTGTAGTTTATGTGAAGGTAATCACCCCATTCACCTTTGTCCCTATCTGGATGAGGCAAAAAAAGTGTTGGGTAACTGTCCTGCTTCACTGCAACGACTTCCATCTGGTTACAGGAAAGTATCCCTAAATCCTTCACTAGTTAATGAATTGACTAACTTAAATCAACCGTCGGTCAGACCCACTCTCTCTGAAAGTGAATCCTTTGAGTCTATACCCGACCCAAGTCAACAGGTTGAGGCAACTGTTGACCCGCTTTCACCTTCAACTAATTGTACCTTTCCTGAAGAGAGTGAACATGATACCACTCATGTTCGTTTTGTTTCATCAGATTCTAATTAACTTATGGGTAGTCCTCCTGTTCCATCAAGACAGGAGGAAAATCCTCCAATTCTCGTAACTCAAGGAGTTAATTCTCCTGTTTCTATGGTATCCCCTCCAAGTAGTCTAGTCACTTCCTTGGATTGGAATCGACTAGCGGGATTTTACCTTCTTTCTTATGTGCCTTTCCAGATCATAGTACAAGTTTTTAATATGATTGTATCGGGCACTATTATATATGAAGGTGCATCCGTGAGCATCCTTTCTTCAAATGCTTGGCAAGAACTCGGTTTGCCGTCACGTGTGCCAGTTACACAGAATCTATTGGCTTTTAACAGAGGAATGAATTGACCTTTATGGATACTCCCTTGGTTACCCATTACTTTGGGAGGAAAAACCATTTATCTAAACGTGATGGTAGTCCCAGGACCTTTAGATTACAACTTGCTACTTGGGCGTGACTATGTTTATGACATGGGAGCTATTGTTTCAACACTCTTTCGAGTGATTTGTTTCCCGCATGAAGGCAGGATTGACACTGTTAACTAGCTTTCATTTCCCGGTCCAAATATGGCTTCTTGTCAACCATCTTCCCTAAGTGGTCCTTTTGTACCAATGGTATCATCCCCGCCATGGGTTAATTATGTGGAAACCTGTTCCATACCTACATCAACTGATTATCAATTTAGTGATGTTGTACAACATGTACTCCGTGCATTGGAACGAGACCTCTCTTTCACGACCTATTATGAGTTGTGATCAAAGGGTTCGAGGATAGTTCCTTGTCTTGTGTCCAGCTCGTTAAAAAGTGAAACAGGGCCCTGAGGATAGTTCATTGTCTTCTGTGAACCTCATTAAAAAATGAAACAAGGAATCTAAGGATAGTTTGTTGTCTTGTGTCGACCTCGTTAAAAAATGAAACAAGGAATCCGAGGATAGTTCATTGTCTTGTGTCAACCTTGTTAAAAAATGAAACAAGGAGTATGGGGATAGTTCTTTTACTATGTCAACCTCATTAAAAAATGAAACAGGTCCATGAGGAGAGTTTTTGTCTTATGTCAACCTCGTTAAAAAATGAAACAAGGAGTACGAGGATAGATCCTGGTCTTTTGTCAACCTCATTAAAAAATGAAACAAGGAATTCGAGGATAGTTATTTTACTATATCAGACTTGTTAAAAAATGGAATAGGTTCATGAGCAGAGTTCGTTTTCTTGTGTCAAGCTCATTAAAAAATGAAACAAGGACCCTTGGAGCAAAGTTCCAATTTGAGTCTTTGAGAAGATCTCGTAAAATCCCAGTCAATTCTTTCACTTGATCTCGTAAACGAACATTCATTCCATCCACCCGATAGCCATGAGTAGTCTACTTAGGTGAATGTAATGAAGCTTGGGGGGCATGCACCTAGTGGTAAAGTTAAGTTTCCCTATAGGTTATGTGAAGGGAATCACCCCATTCACCTTTGTTCCTATCTAGACGAAGCCAAAAATGTGTTGGATAATCGTCCTGCTTCACCGCAGCGACTTCAATCTGGTTACAGGAGAATCTCCCTTTCATCATGTTGGGGGCATGTAAACAAATTTAAAGCATAGTTTTTCCTCATTTAAAGCTTGTGTAAAAATGAAACTAGTTTCAAGCAAAGTTTTTCCTCGTTTCAAGCTTGTGTGAAAATGAAACTAGTTTCAGGCATAGTTTTTCATTTCAAGCTTGTGTAAAAATGAAACTAAATCCAAGCATAGTTTTTCATTTCGAGCTTGTGTAAACATGAAACCGAACCCAAGCATAGTGACCTATGGTTCAAGCTTGTGTAAAAATGAACCCATTTCAATTTTAACCCTTGTTATTTCCATTCTATCAACCTTTTCGTCAGATGAGCCTTAGTTGTTTTCATCCATCGCCACCATCCCTTTAGCTGATCATACACTTTCACTTGGTTCTTTTACCTTTTTTGAGGAATAGTTGCAATGAGTGGTCTTATTAGGTAGCCTCTTCACATAAATAAGCATGTTTTGAAAAGTTCCAACATCACCGGAACTAGTTGCTACCCTAGACACCACTTGTTCCTCAAAATGGAGTCCTCTTTGAGCCCTTTTCAGACTCTCTAAACATGAAAAGATTGTCGAGCACTTGTCATTTCTAGCTTGTTAATGGATTAGAATCGATATCTACTCAGTCTAATTTTACCCCTTCTTTGGGCTAAGATAGATTAACTACGAAAAAGGTACTCATTTGTCAAACATGATCAATAGGTTCTCTCTTAATTGTTTTATGCTTTTTCGGGCTTGAGAGACAAATGTACGAAAAAGAAATTTTGGAGTTTTTTTAGTGACTTTTCAAACTCTCAAAATATGAAAAGGAACGAGTTATCTTTGTCGCTAAACTCGTTAAAAAAGATTAAATAACGATAAACATTTCCATCTAGACAAGACTGAGTTTCACCTTCGCTAGACTCGTTAAAACATCAAATAGTGATGGATTCACCCGAAGGGTGGAATTATACAACAAGCATATGTTATCCTCCTCAAGCTTGATAAAAAATAAAGAGGTACTAGTCATAAATGACTGGGGAAAATGGGAAAAGCTGGGAACACTTTATGGTAGCAGGTCGCTCTTGAACATGACACTTTCACTTCATCACCATGACTATGTGGGTTGAGTCATTCAGCTTGATTGTTATCATACCATTGGTCTATCATACCATCCATCACTTTGTTCTGGATCAATGCTACCAATTCACTTCAATGTCGTCGATATGTTCAAGATAAGTCGTTCAATTCAAAACTTCATCCTTTACAATACAGTAAACCTTCATTTTCATGCCCACTATTCCTGAACCTTATGTCGATGTTTCATCTCCAAAAATGATTTACCTCGTTTCACGTCGTTGATGTGGGATACATCAAGGCCCTCCTATGATGAGTTGCTTCTTGTCAACATCAATACATCATCCAAGAAGTTGACTTAGAAACACCCCTTCAATACCTTGAGGCTTGCATGCATTAATGGCAGGTTTCTCACTTTCGACAATAGGTTGACATCACTGGCCTTCGATTGAAAGACTTTGTTTGGTGTTCGACTTCAAATAATTTATTCACACCTTGTGAAATGTACTGTAGTACCTCGAGGGTCATTATCATTATTGGTGATTCCTCTTGCGTCTGTTAACGGCTTACATTATTGGTTGGTAATTAGATGATGTCTCTCCATGTTCAACTTTACATCATCTATTCACATGGTTAGACTTTTACTTGAGTGAAAGATTGGATGAGATTGAAGACCTTGGATCTAGTTTCATCCATTCGGGCTGCGATATAATTTTTAGGAGTACTATATCAAATGTACAATGGCCTTACATTCATGGTCATCCACTCATAGGTCTACATCTATAGACAACTATATTTGCACATGTAATGAAATTTTATAAAGCTAAGCATGGGTATGCCTTCCCTCAGCTAAATTGTAAGAAAAAATCAACGTATCATGATATATGTACTGTAACTAATGTAGGTCTCCTTCTGTTTAGAAACCTTCTCTCCATGTGTAAAGCATCTCACTTGACATGTTAATTTTCGACTTCATGCTTTAGGGGGCAACTGTTACAGGAAAATTTGGACACATCAACCCAGACTTCTTGATCCATATTATTAGGGTCCATCAACCCCTAATTCATTTGTTTTCATTCCCTAATGAAGTTAACCTACATCCTGCTTGTTTTCCAAGAGTTTCCATGTCATCATTCATCGAAAACATGTCCCTAGAGAGATCAACACATGTGGCCCTTTATCAGGTTACAATGCATTGCAAGAGCTACACTAACTGGGTGATATGCATCGCACCTATCCTTTGTTTCACCTGCACTGAGTGAGATTCATCGAATTTTTGAAATGAATCCATTGGATTCATCATCCAATGGATGCTTTTGGAAGTTTCCAGATGGACTAGGCTCACTTTTGAATGAGGAAGGAGATGGACAAACCTTAATCCATTGTCCCTTCCTCCATGGAACCACTTCCCAATTTTGGCAAAGCATTCATGAGGGCCATTAATGGCTTAAGCTCCTCCATTAAGCTATAAATGGACCAAGCATTAAAAGGCTTGGGGAGGTTGGAACTTCTTGTGCTAAGGAAATGTTGTTTGAGTGAGACTTGCAAGAATATTGTAATGATGTCAAATTGTTATTTCATGAGGAGAGAAGGGTTTGAAGCTGGAAGGATGACACTAAATCGAGCATGCATATACATGGGTTGTAATCTTTCCTTCTATTAATAAAGAATTCTCAGCTTTTTCCATTCATGTGTTTATATATGATGTATATCATATTCTTGATTCAGTGATATGTTTAGTTATCAGATTGTCATTTTTGTATGCTTTGACGGATTTCTGTGTCGGCTTGTGTGCAGGTACTTTCCAAGTGAGTTAAATACATAAATGAGTGGAGAAATCGGTCAAAGGAGAGAGGGATCGAGCGAAAGATACAGGTTGGTACCTTTGTTCTTCTTTCTCTTATTTGTTAACTATAGGAAAAGTGATGAATTACTTTGTTTGTTGTTTCTAGACTAGGTATTAGATCTAGAGGGTTAGGCTTTTGAAGAAACACTAAATTTTCCCAAAACAAAAGGTAGATTGCACTCTACACTCAATAATGAAACAAAACCCAAAAATATATCTTTTTCAAAAGGACAAGATCAAACCTGAACCTGAACACTAAGATATATAACACTTCCATTAGCTCATAACTTAAACAAACAGAACCCAAAACCCTAAACAAACCAAACCCAAAAAGATAAATATATTTTTCAAAAGGACAAGATCCAACCTGAACATTGGGATATACAACACTTCCACTAAGGCATGATATATACAACACTTCCACTAAGTCATAATATAAACAAACAAAAAATAATAATATAAACAAACAGGAGCCGAAAATATATTATTTTTCAATTGGACAAGCTCCAACCTGAACACTGAGATATAGCACTTCCACTAACTCACATAGAAACCAATATTGACACAAAACCAAAACCCATAGATTCCACTCCAGCATATCCCATTCTCAAAGGGAAACCTAGATAACTAGCAATTTTGATTGTGGTCGATTATCTTCATGGCTTGTCATCTTTTGACTTCTAGCCAAAAATAATTTCACAACCTTTAAAGATGTTTTAAAGATCCATCTTGAACACTAAAATATAGAACTTCAATAACTCACATAGAAACCAATACTAATACAAGAGAACCCAAAAATATATGTTTTTCAAAAGGACAAGCTCCAACCTAAACCTAAACACTAAGATATATAGCACTTTCATTAGCTCAAAACTTAAACAAACAGAACCCAAAACCCTAAACAAACCAAACCCAGAAAGAAAAATATATTTTACAAAAAGGACAAGATCCAACCTAAACATTGAAATATACAACACTTCCATTAAGTCATGAAATATACACATTTCCACTAAGTCATAATATAAACAAACAGAAAATCATAATATAAACAAATAGAAGCCAAAAAAATATCCTTTTTCAATTGGACAAGCTCCAATCTGAACACTAAGATATAGCACTTCCATTAACTCGCATAGAAACCAATACTAACACAAGACGAGAGCCCATCGATTCCACTCTAGCATATCCCATTCTTAGAAGGAAACCTAGATAACTAATAATTTTGATTGTGCCTGGTTATCTTCAAAGCTTGTCATCTTTTGATTTCTAGCCGAAAATAATTTCACAACCTCTAAAGATTTTTTTAAGCTCCATCCTAAACACTGAAATATAGCAGTTCACTAACTCACATATAAACCAATACTGACACAAGAGAACCCAAAAATATTTTTTTTTTCAAAAGACCAAGTTCGAACCTGAACCTGAACACTGAGATATATAACACTTCCATTAGCTCATAACTTAAACAGACATAACCCAAAACCATAAACATACCAAACCTGAAAAGAAAAAAATATTTTTCAAAAGGACAAGATCCAACCTAAACATTGAGATATATGTCACTTCTACTAAGTCATGAGATATAGAAAGCTTCCACTAAGTCATAATATAAACAAACATAAAATCATAATATAAAGAAACAAAATCCAAAAAGATATCCTTTTTCAATTGGACAAGCTCCAACCTAAACATTGAGATGTAGCACTTCCAGTAATTCACATAGAAACCAATACCAATGCAAGACTAGAGCCCATCCATTCCACTCTAGCATATCCAATTCTCAGAAGGCAGCCTAGATAACTAACAATTTTGACAGTGATCAGTTATTTTCATAGCTTGTCATCTTTTGACTTCTAGCCAAAAATAATTTCACAACCTATAAAGATGATTTTAAGCTCCATCTCGAACACTGAAATATAGCACTTCACTAACTCACATAGAAACCAATACTGACATAACACCAGAGCCCATCGATGCTACTACAACATATCCCATTCTTAGAAGGCAACTTAGATAGCTAACAAAATTAACCGACCTTTTGGACTTGAACCTTCATGCTGAAAGCGAAAACCACTCATGCCGAAAGTGAAAACCACTCAGGAGGATGTCCCCAGACAAAGAACCACGAGATATGGCCGCAAACACAAAATGCCACAAAACTGAAAACCCACAACCCAAAACCCAAAACGCACAAAACTGAAAACCCTTAAATTAGCCAAAACCCACATAGGTAAAGGTGTTTAAAAACACATACACAAGCATAACAAAGGCACAATAATCCAATTTCGGCTAAATGCGTTAAAAAGCAGAGTATTCAGGCTGGTAGGACAATGTCCTACCTTCTATGTCCAGTTGTTGTTTTTTCTTCATGCCAGAAAGCCACAGGAACCCCAAATGCTCCAAAAATAGTAGCTCAGACTGCAACAACCTACAAGATAGCATCAAAATGGTTAGAGATCCCAAACAGTACAGAGAAAATATGAAATTGAAGCTAATAAATTTAACTACAAACCTGAAAAATCAGTTTGGAGCATGAAACAACCATTTGCAACACCGAGTCGAGCTAAATCTGCCACAGGGGGAAACACAGACGAATAAGAAGCCCATACCACTGGATGAAGAAGAAAAATCAATGGAAAAAACAAGACAAAACAGACGAAAACAACTGAACAATCTCCAGCACAACCATCTTTTTTGGTCCATAAACCACCACAAACATGATTGAAACCATTACCTGCATCAACGTTGATTGTAATGGCAATAACTGTCATTGGAGCAACGGTGTGCAACTACCCGACAGAGTGAATGAACAAGAACATGATCCAAATAAAAATGAACGCAACACAGAACAAGGCGCACGGTTCTATGTGCTACAAACCCTAAACCTCGCCTCCACATGCCAAACCGGTGAATATATGATGTCAAAAGGTCATTGCATGTGTATGACATATGTTGTAGCAAGAGTGAGGTGCCAGAGTGGCAGGAGGGACACTTGACATGCACCCATTCAATCACTGGGGGCTCTCCCCTAGGTTTCATGTTTTTCAATGCGATGAGATCATCATGTAGCCGCATCCTCGGCCCATTGCCCGAGGGCTAACACATAGGAATTTAAGTCACTTCTCCATCAAAAAATGTGATTGTTCACCTTACAACATCTTTCTTGAACTGGCTTGCAGGCATTCACGCCGTATTTTGCCACAAAATTGGCCGAGATATTCGATCGTTGGTAGGAACTTCGAACTTATCACTTATCACTCTACGGAAGCCAATTGGAGTTTCATTGAGAGCTTGGATTTTTTAATATCAATTGCGGTCACTGCAAATTCTTTGAGGAAGAGTAAGAGGGTAGCTACCAAAGAGGCCTCTAAGTGCACATAATGCAAATAACATAAAATCAAAAAACAATTTTGGTGTGAAAGCCTGAAGACAAAGGCCATTGGTAAACTAAAGAGAAAAGTGGTTTCTCAATTGAAATCAGTAAACTAAACGGAAAGGTGTTTTGCTGAGTATATTTTTATACCATAAACCATTAATATTTTTCATTATTAAAAAAAATGTGAATTGTTGGGTTGTATGTCATCTAAACTAGATAGTCTAATTGTACACGTTGTGGTGGTGGTGGTCATGGGTTCGAATTTAAGGAGGCACGTACGTGGCCTCATTCTGAATTTCCGAATAGTTGGGGGATTTTTCATTTCGTAGTCATGGAGGACGTGAACTAATGGGCGCTTTGCTTTATTTGGTTGGTTTTTCTTTTGAAGAGCAAACATTTCTCCATTTTTATCTTGGATCCTTGGATATAATAAAAATCAGAGGGCTTTCTTTAACAATTTTCTAGAATGTTTCATGGAAAATGTATGCAAGGATAAAACCATAATCTGTAGTGAACTAATATGTATCACTAGCACTTATACTGAGAACTTGTATTGAGAGGTGCAAAGGAATGTCGATAGGAGGAATGGGAGAATGTGGAAGATAATAGTTCGTACATTATTTTGTGTAATATTTTATGTATGCATTTGAACACATTCAAATCTAATTGAGAAGGGCCCTAATTTGGGAAATGAAACTTGATGTTGATCTTTGAAATCAGACCAAGGCAAAAAGTCAATCAAGTGAAGAATGTCGTAATTTAAGAATCGTGTCAAGAGAACATTTTGAATAGGTGAAGGAAAACCTGAATTGGGAATAAATTTGAATGGAGATAAAGGATCAATTGAGGAATCATGTCCAATCTTTGAATTGGGGAAAGGAAACAATATGAATAAGTTAAGGAGGACCTTATTCGTTCCTCAAGGTGAAAGCATAAGCACTTACAAAAAATTCCAAAGGATAAAATGTTAAGGAAATTTTGGCTAAATGTGACGGAACCAGCGCTTTGAAGTATGTGAAAAACTAAGAAAGCAACACTTGGCTAGCCTTTGTTTCAAAGGTAGCTAGAAATGTAAGTCCTTTGGGCTCAACAAAATTGTAACATAATGTATGTGTTGGTCAATTTTGATGGCCCCCCGCATTGAAGTGGGAACACTAATGCAAGAATTGAGTTAATAGCTCTCGAACACATTTAAAAAAATATTCTTATGCTTTACCTAGATAAGGGAAGATTGAGATTATTAGATATTTCTACGAGATTTCCTGTCTAATTTTTCCCCGACTTTAACCTTTGTCATACAATACAAACTTCTCATAAGCAACTAGAAGGTATTTCAACTAAGAAAGAATATTTTTTATTTATTTTACTTTGAATCTATTTGAGATCTAGACATGGAATTCAAATCCATAATCGAATTTAGATATAACCATAGATTTTAGTTTTGGCAAAAAGTTAAACAAAAGATGAACCAATCAAATTTTATAGAATGATTCAAGTTTGAAAGAGAAGACCTCTTTACTTAAAATTAAAATCAATAGTCGAACTTAATTTAAACATAATTTAATCAATACAAACCAATAATACATATGGATTCAAAATTTAGATAAAAATAGATAAGAGCACAACCAATCCTTTGTAATCCTTTAATATTTTCATTTTATTTATACAATTACTCTGTGGCAGAGGATATACCACAATGGTCAATGTGATCTGTTAAAAAATCTATTTGTATGGTTACTTTGCAGAAAAACCGCAATGATTTGTTGACCATGTCCTTGTAGAAAATTCATTTTCAAACTAGAAAATACATCATCATCTTCGAGAATTATCAAAGCAACCCCTAGGTCAAGCATGATCTTTTTTATCTTTTTTCCTAGAAAAGAAATTAGTTACATCCTTCAAGGTCCAAGATATGAGGCATTCATCACCACATATATAAGCCAACAACAATCTCGAATATATCTCAATACACAACGAAAGAGTAAGCACCACCAAAGAATAATCACTGCACAGAATTGTAGAAAAAATACTTGAATTCCACCAAGGACAAATTCAAATATTATTTTAATGAAATTCATAAAAATGTAAATCTAGCCCACCTCACATAAAAGAGAGAAATAAATCAAACAAACACAAAACAAAATGTGTTGTGGACTAAAAGTTTTCAACCAATATTTGAAGTTTCCAACTTTCCAACATGTACCACAAAGCAAGCCACAAATGGATTTCACTGTGACCTAGAAGGAGTACAATTGTGACCTAGAAGGAGTACAATAGCGCAAAAAATATAATTAAATTAGATTATAATGGTATTTCGTATTACATAAATCAATGACAGTATAGGGTATATCGAAGTGCACAATTAGGTATTTCACATTCCAAAAATCAACAACAAAATATATATGTATATATATTTTTCTCCGGAGCAAGTAATAAAATTGATTTTTACTAGTCACAACCACCTACAACATTTTGCCGTACCAACAACTAAAGATTTATAGCTCATGAAGATAGTCGAAACTCTTCAACCTTAAAAAAACGCATGTCAAAATTAAAAAACGCACGATGACAATACGAACACACTATTATCATTTTCAACCCAACTATAGAGAGAAGCTTGCAATCTGGAAAGAAACTTCAAGGTTCATTCATTGTTCTGTGTAACCTTTGCAGTCTATGATTTCCGGTCTCCATGTCCACTGCAACATCCCCCAGAATGATGATGCTTACTTTTTTACTTCATTTTCAACTATTTGCGCATGTCATAAGGATCGTTGCCATTCACACAATACTTAGCCTCGATATCGTTGATTCTAGAGTCTAGTGTATGGGTATACAAATGGAATACTACTCGGTTGCTCTTGTAGACATGGAGAAAAACATACTCAACCTAAGAACCTCATGCAAAAGCTTTTGAGCAGCCGTCATGAGCTTCGTTGCGAGACCTAGTTTTCTGTGCATGCACAAGAAGGTCAAATAATTTATATGGACATGGAATTTCGTGGACTCCTCATCCATTTTTGTGAGAACATAGCCCATAATCTTCTTATTGTAATTCTCTACCACATAGACAAGTTGTGGCCATGAAAGGATATGGTAGAGGTAATACCTCATTTGGTAATTCTTTGGCAGACACATCAAATTACATGTTTTCATGGAAGGCAAGTCTTCCATAGTAGCTTGGTGAATGCAAACCATGGCTACAAGTGATAATGTTTAAACCGTAGAATATATCAGACTACTTAAAACCTCCCTGTTACTAGCCCTTTATTGGCCAGTCTTCGAATTCCATGGGTTTAATTCTAAATCTGTGAATTGTAGGAATTTACAGGGTAAGTTCCTCAGACAGAACACCAAAAGGGCACCGCTCACAAATAGATCACAGATCAATGCACCAGTATTTTGACGTGGTTAAAACCCTCAGAGAGGGAAACAGTCCACGGCCTGCGCCAACGTGGCTACTACAGGCAATTTATTAATAAAAGAATGAAAATTTACATAAGCTTCTCTCATGCACGGTTAACCTACAAATGACCCTCCATGCGCTTTAAATAGAATTCATGGACCAATCGGGTGTCAAGCCACGGATCAAGTGTCGGTAATACCGAGGAGAGAATGAACCGTCGGATCACTACATATCGTGACCGTCGGATTGTAAGTTACAAAATGTACAACGGTAAAGAAACACACTTTACCTAACTCTATACCTAACTCTATACTAGACCAAGTTGAACTTAACTATTCCTATGTGTCGGAATATCCTAACATCCCCCCTTAAGAACAACTTGGGATAGGATTGAAGGATTTACAAATATGACACAATAGGAGAAGGAAGGAGGCACTAGAGCCTATCCCCCCTTAGTGACAACTTCCTGAACTCCAAGCATATATCGAAGTTTAGTGAACTTCGCCTCTGTGAGAGCCTTTGTGAAGATGTCTGCAACCTGATCATCTGTTGAACAATATTGCACTTCAAGAACATGGTCATGAATGAGCTTTCTGATGAAGTGCATGTGAAGTTCAATGTGTTTGCTGCGCTGATGCTGAACTGGATCTTTGCAAAGCTGAATGCCACTTTGATTATCACACCAAAGTGTAGTCGGATGTCGCTGCTCAAAGCCAAATTCTGATAGGATCTGACGAAGCCACAAGGCTTCCTTACTAGCTTCCACGGCACCACGATACTCTGCTTCTGCTGACGAAAGAGAAATGGCAGCCCGTTTCTTACAAGCCCATGTAATAGGTCCTGAACCAAGAGTGAAGACATAACCGGCAGTAGACTTCCGATCATCAGGGTCACCAGCCCAATCAGAATCAGTGAAACCAACTAATAGAGGAGTTGCTTTGGCACTGTAATGAATCCCAAACTGTACTGTACCTCGAACATAACGAAGTATTCTTTTAGCTGCTTTCCAATGACTTTCACGTGGGGTTTGCATAAACCGAGCAACAAGACCAACAGCAAAGGAAAGGTCAGGACGAGTATGGGTTAGATACAAGAGTTTTCCTACAAGTTGACGGTATAAGGTAGCATCAACTTCAGGAGAAGTACAAGAGACTGAAAGTTTGACTCCAGACTGAAAGGGAGAAGGAGCTGGCTTACAATCTTCCATGTGAAAATGACGGAGAATATCACAAGCATACTTGGACTGGGAAAGGGAAATACCCTCCTTGGATTGCAAGACTTGAAGACCGAGAAAATAGTGTAAGTGTCCTAAGTCTGTCATTTCAAATTTCTTTTTAAGGCTGGACTTCACATGGTTTATAAGGTTGGGATCACTAACAGTAAGAATAAGATCATCAACATAAAGAACAAGGATGATAAGAGAGTTTCCCACTTTCTTGGTGTAGACAGTATTGTCAGAATAACACCTAGAAAAGCCAGATTCTAAAAGAAAACTATCCATTTTGGCATAACAAGCCCGAGGAGCTTGCTTGAGACCATAAAGGGATTTCTTAAGACGACATACAAGGCTGGAGTCTTTTTGTATAAATCCAATAGGTTGTTCCATGTAGATTTCTTCATGCAAGTCCCCATGCAAGAAGGCGGATTTAACATCCATCTGATGGACTTCCCATTTGAAAGATGCAGCAAGGGAAAGAACAAGGCGGACAGAGTTCATTTTGGCAACGGGGGAAAAGTTTTCAGTATAATCAATTCCTTCAACTTGTGAAAAGCCCTTAGCAACCAGTCGAGCTTTATGTTTATCAACTTTCCCATCTGGCCCATACTTGGTTCTGTAAACCCATTTGCATCTAACAAGTTTGCGCCCCTTTGGTAGAGGAATAAGATCCCATGTATCGTTTGCCAATAATGAACGATATTCTTCATTCATTACTGCGTCCCAATGTGGATGGCCTGAAGCTTCTGCAAAGGTGTCAGGATCATAATTTGCTGACACTTGAGCCAGTAAAGAAGAGGCTCTTTCAAACTGAGAACGGGTACGGTGTTGATCTGTAGGATCACCGGCAAGATCACCTGCTGCATCTCGAGTAGCTTGGACCCATTTTGGAAGTGAAGGAGCTGAAGGATGATCCCGAGAAGGTGGGGGAGGATTGTCATCCTCACTTTCATCATCTGAAGAAGAAATATGTTAAAAGGTAGAAGAGATAGAGAGAGGTGGCACATGAGCCAAACTAGGCTCGTAGGCCGATTTATTTTCATCAAACTGTACATCTCTTCTAATTATAACATTTTTAGACTTAAATGGAATAAGTCTATATGCTTTGACATCTTCAGAATATCCAACAAAGATACATTTTTCACTCTTTGGTTCTAAAGCTTTACGTTTTTTATCTGGAATATGGGCCCATGCTTCACTTCCAAAAACACAAAAGTGACTCACATCTGGTTTAATATAGCTCCATGCTTCTTCTGGAGTGATGTTCTTTAAAGATTTAGTAGGAGTGTGATTTAGTATGTAATTTGCACAGTTAATTGCTTCTGCCCAATAGTTAAGACTAAGTTCTTTAGATTGAAACATACAATTAGCCATTTCCTTTAAGGTGTGATTCTTCCTTTCAGCTACACCATTTTGTTGTGGAGTATATGGAACAGTATGTTGCATTTGGATTCCATGCTCAGTGCAAAAATTGATGAAGTCGTTTTTAACATATTCTCCACCATTATCTGATCTTAGCTTAAGAATTTGATGTCCAGATTGTTTTTCAACAAAGGCCTTAAAGGCCAAGAATTTGTTAAATACTTCACTCTTGAGTTTTAAGAAATATACCAAAGTGCGTCTGGAGAAATCATCAATGAAAGTTAAGAAATATTTGTAGCCAGAGAAGGAAGCAACTGAAAGTGGACCAATAAATCACTGTGCGCAAGCTGTAAAGGGGTTGAGGCGTGCCAAGAGGCACGTTTTTCAAAACTGTTCCGATGATGTTTTCCGAGTACACATCCGGAACAAACACCATCTCTGCAAGATACCATAGGAAGACCTGTCACCATATTTTCTTTACAGAGATGCTGAAGGGAGCAATAGTTTAAGTGACCAAATCGCTCATGCCAAAGTTTGCTCACTTCATCATTATGAGCAACAAATACTGAGGGAAGATTTGATGACCCAAGTTGTGAAACTTATACAACCTTGTAGAATCATCAGCAATGCCAGTAGCTAAAATCTGTCTAGGATCCTTTAGGTCCTTGATTACAACATCGTGAGGTGAAAATTCAACGATTTTACCTTCACCTGAATGAGTTATCTGATATACAGATAGAAGGTTGGAGAATAAGGTTGGAACACATAATACATCATTAAATTGACCATTGTCTATATGAACAGTTCTAGTCCCTACAACACTAAGAGATCTATTATCACCAGCATATATATTTTTGGTGTTACAATGATTTAAAGAAGAAAACATGGCTTTATTTTTGGCCATGTGATAAGAAGCTCTAGAATCAATGAGCCATTCATGAGAATGAGAGGAAGTAGAGACATTTAATGCATAGCCAGACCGAGATGCTTGACAACCACATGCAGAAAGTGCCATTCCTGAAGATGAATTTGAAGAGTGCTCCACATGGATGTTATGCTTCTTCATTGCTGCTTCCAAGGCTTCCATCTTCTTAAAGCATTTAGATTCTAAGTGGCCATCTCGATTACAAAAGTTTCAATGTCTATCAGTCTTCTTGCCTTTGTTTTTATTTTCCTTATCATTCTGGTGAAATGATTTTTCATTTTGAGGCTAGAATTGCTTAGGACCCTTGTTTGGTTTAGGACCATTCTCTTTAGGATATGACTTCTTAGGATTCTTTGAGTTTGGTTGTTGCTGGGCGATTAACGCTTTTTTGGAAGAGTTTCAAAGATTAAGAAGACCAAGGTGTAAGAGTTTTTCTTGTTCTCTTATTAAAGAATCACAAAAGGCATCCAAGGAAGGGGGATTGTAGTCATGTCCGTGAGAAATGAAGGCTTCTCTCGTAGAATGGAAGGTGCAAACAAACACAGAGTAGGCTGGTCCCAACTTAGAAAGAATGCAATAGATAAGGGCACTGTCTTGTTTCTTAACTTTAACACCT
>APFE031566845.1:5025-21471 GCA_000404065.3 Pinus taeda | reverse complement strand
ACATCACTGTGTCCATCAACCGCTATGTCTTTACCAAAGACAAAATCCAAGGGAGACCTTGGTGTGAAACCAAAATAGGTCTCAAAAGGAGATCTCTATGTAGAAGAATGTTTAGCATGGTTGTAAGCATGTTGCACATAACATAAATGTTCATCCCATAGCTTGGGATTCTTGCTACATTAGCCTCTGAGCAACTGGATCATTGTCCTATTGACCACTTCTGTTTGGCCATCTATTTGTAGATGGAACGTTGTGCTTTTCTTCAGTCTGGTGTCCATCAATTCCCAAAGACTCGACGAAAACCTCCCAACAAATCGGGAATCTTGATCAGTTACAATGGAAGTGGGTAATCCAAAAAAACCCATACATGGTGAAAGAACAACTTTGTTGTTTGTTCAGTTGTAATATTCTTGTTACAAGGTATTAAAATGCACATTTTGCTGAACCTATCTACAATAACACATAAATAGTCATGACTTTGTCTAGATTTAGGTAGTCCCCCAAAACAGTCCATGGAAACACTTTCCCAAGGATGAGAAGGAACTGGTAGTGGAGTGTAGAAGCCTAGTTTTCTATTATTGGGCTTGCTTTTAGCACACATAGTACACCCTCTTACATATCTAAAACCTGTCTCATCATTTTTGCCAATAACAAAATCTTTGCAGCTATGCAACTGTTTTACTTACACCAAAGTGACCTGATATTAGAGAAATGTGTGCTTCTCGAATTATATTTACTCTTTCAGTTTGTGGAATGCATAACTTTCCAAAATGATACAAGAGTTGGTCCTTAACATGATAATCCAATTCTTCTACTTATTTTCCATGAATTAAAGTTGCATATACATCTTTAAAATCTATATCTTTAGCATATTGTTCAATGTAGCTTTCATGCAATACTGAATTGTGCTTAAGTATAGTAGATGCGTTTATGATTGGTCTGGACAACATATCTGCAACTTTATTGTGTATGCCCTTTTTATATCTGATGAGAAGATGAAACTATTGCAGAAAACCCATCCAGCTATAGTGTCTTGATTGCTGCAATTTAGTTTGTGAATGTAAATATTGAAGTGGTTGATGATGAGTATGTATAACTATCTCTTTGCCCATTAGATAATGTTTCCACTTTTTCACACTCTGTACTAATGCATACAATTCCTTATCATATGTGGAATAATTAACTACCGCAGAATTAAATGTCTCAGAATGATAACATATGGGTTTACTGTGTTGCATCAACACTGCTCCCATGGAATAGTCACTGGCATCTGTTTCAATCTCAAATGGTCTTTGAAGATCGGGTAGTGATAGTATTGGTGATGTACTAATCTTCTCTTTTAAGGTGTCAAAGGCTTTCTGTTGTTTGCCTCCCCACTGAAACACCTTGTTCAATCATGTTAAAGCATCTAAGGGAGCTGCACTCAAGGAGAAGTTAGCAATAAAGTTTCTCCAACACTGTGCTGCTCCTAGGAAGTTTCTAACTTCCGTAGTGGATTTGGGTTTAGGCTAGTTTACAATGAGTTCAATCTTAGAGGGATCTATCTTCAATTCACCACCCCCTACAATATGACCCAAATAATTCAAAGATGTTTTGCCAAATTCACATTTTGAAAGCTTAACATATATATTTTCTCTTTTTAAAACATCTAGAGTCTGCTTGACATGCTTCAAATGTTCTTCCCATGTTTTACTAAATATAAGGATGTCATCTAAATATACAATGACAAAATCATCAATAAAAGGCCTGAGTACATCATTCATTAATCTCATGAAAATAGCAAGAGAATTAGTTAAGCCAAAAGGCATAACTAACCACTCATACAATGCCTGCTTTGTTTTGAAAGCAGTCTTCCATGCATCTTGCTCTGCAACTCTAACCTGATGGTAGCCACTATGCAACTCCAACTTGGAAAAGTAAACAACCTTTTTCAATTGATCTAGTAGATCATCTATGCGAGGAAGGGGATAATGATTTTTTATCGTTATCTTATTCAGTGCTCAGTAATCAATGCACATTCTCCATGAGTCATCTTTCTTCCTCACCAAGACAATTGGAGATGCACATGGTGATGTGCTAGGTCTTATGAACCCTTTCTCAAGGAGCTTCTATACCCGCTTCTTGATTTTTGCATTCCCTAAAGCAGACAAGCTATACATTCTAATGTTAGGCAATGGAGCATCTTACCGCAAATTAATATCATGTACTATTTCCTTTTGGGGTGGCAAACTTTTAGGTTCTTGAAATAGTATATCATATTCTGAAACAACTTTTTCTAAATCAGCTTGCTATTTAGCATTACAACCCTCAAATATACTGGTTTTATCAGGTTTCTTTTCCTTTACAACCATCAGTAAAAATTGTTTGCATGAATTTACAATTCTTTTCATCCACCCTGAGTTTATGAGAGTATAATTATTCTTGAGTTTATGAGCTCTTACAATATATTCGATTCCATCTTTAATGAGTTGATACTTGTTTTCAGCTCATAGAAAATGGATTTCCTATCATACAAGTAAGGACTTCCTAAAACAATTCCACTTATATCCAAAGGAACTGTATCTAACTCAACCTCATCTACAAATGTTGACCCAAAAGAAAAGCTAAGTTTACATTGTCTAGTCACTTGTAGATTTTCTTTATCACATAACCAGCCTAATGGATATGGCTTCTTGTGAGGTGTGGTTAGTAATCCCAACTTCTTCACAATTGCTTCAGAAATTAAATTTACTTTTGAGCCACTATCAAATAAAGTATCAATCTTTTGATGCTTGGAAATAACTCAAATATGAAAAAGCTCATGTATTTTCCTCTCATTTTCATCATTATCAGTAGATTGTGCATAATTACTTGTAGATTATTTAGAATTTTTCCCTTTTATACCTGTGGCTGTGATTTTTGTTTCATCCCCTGATTCTGACCCAAAATCTTTTTGAATAGTTGCAGCAATGTTCTTCTTTTTGCCATCGAACATCTTGGGTCTCAACCCCAAATGCAAAATCCAGCAGTGTTCATTATCATGCCCATCCTTCTTGCAGTGAGTGCATGAATGCTTGGTCTTTTGTACAACATTTGTCTTCCTCTCTTTCCATTTCTCTTTTCTCTTTTCCTTGTTCTTACTTGCAGTGGGTTTTGATGATCCCCCAAATTCTGGGTTCACATTCTTTCCTCTAGCCTCTAGATGTGTAGCCTAAATAGATACCCCATCTATGCTAGTGGGATTAAACATGAGAATGGTGTGCTTTAAATAGCTTTGTAGACCACCTATATACTTCAACACAGTTTCAAGTGAGTCTAAAGAAATTCCTAAAATCGAAGCTCTTTTTCTAAATTCTAGAGTGTAGCCTTGTACACTTTGCCCTTTTAATTGTTGAAGAGTTTGCCAGCTCATCATGCCTTGTTGCATATAAGCTAGTGGATGGAATTCATCTTTAATTGCAGAAACAAATTCACTCCAGACAGAAAGAATTCATGCTTCTTCATGTCAGCTTGTGCCCTATCTTCCCACAATACCAAGGCATCGCCTCCAAGGTGTAGGCTCGCTAATTGAATCTTACTTTTGTCTGAATCAATGCTCTAGACCCTGCAATACACATCAATATGTCTAATCCAATTATCCAGCTTCTCTGCATAATTTCAACTCTCCATCATATATCGTCAAATCAAATTTAACATCTAATTAATCAAATATGTTTTCTTTTTATTTTCAGGACTCTGAGGAGGTGTGGGAAGCTTTTCTTCTTTCCCTTTGCCTTTAGAATGGTCATGGAGGAGATATTCTTTTGTTCCTTTATCTTGTGTGGAGTTTTATGAATCTTCCTCTCTACCTTTCTTAAATTCTCTATACATTTCCTCCACCATGGCTCTCATGGTCATGAAACTATCCATGAACTGGGAGTTTGATTCCAACGGACTTTCTTTTGCCATTTTCCTCTTAGAGTGGACTCTTCCAATTTCTGGGTTAGCTTCAACCAATTCTCCTTCTCCTAATCTGAGCTTTTTCCTAGTTAGTATTCAACAACAAAATCGAGCACAAGCTTGTCTAACCTTAACAACCTAGGGCTCTAATACGACTTGATCTGAAATTGATCTAAGACAATTGATAAGGTATTACAAAATCATGTGCATGGATGTGTCTATTTTATTTTATGTAATGGATTGATAAGATTGCGAAACACAAAGACACTGAAGCAGTTAAAGAAAACACAACAGCAAAACATATAAACACAAAAAGTTTAATAAGGATTTCACCCAACACTCTTGGGCTATGTCTCCTGGTCCCGTCTTCAGTCGTGGCCTCTCTATTATGTTTTCAAAGTAGATTTTTTACAACAGTGAGCTCAATTAGAGTCTCACTCAATAGATATAAATCAGTAAGATTGTATTTTGATTCCCAAGTCTCTGGAGAACAAAGAATCTCGTTACTGAATCTTGACCTCTACTGATCACAATGGTATGAGTCCAATCTGAGACTCAATACATGACAAGCATATACAAAGGAGTTCTCTTCAACCTCTCAAGCCCTTTCTAGAGTACACAGACTCTTTGACTCTCTCTGACTCTGTTTTGATGCTTCCTTTTTCTTCTGTAGGTCAGCTCGAATTTTTCTCTCTGTTCTCTGCTCTTATCTTTCTTAACTTGCTTACTGCTTTTACTAGTTCCTTTAACTTTCTTGGTGCTTTCTCTGTCAGCTCGTGGCTTTAAAGCCAATCTGCTTTCTGACTGTTCGTTTCCGCTTCCTTGCTTTCTGGTTCCCCTACCTCTATCCATTTGAATCCCTCCATTTTGTGTAATCATCACTATATAATGTCTCATAGGGAAGTGGCCACCTATTTCATAATGAAATGAATGCCAGCTCTCTTGGACACTTTCATAATGACTGTTTTTTTCGTTAACTCCAAGAATGCCCATTAACCTGACCTTTTTCCAACGCATCGTCCATGTCGGACTTCAAATCTTATAAGACTCTATCTATTTACCTCGTTAGGTCCGGTCACCCATTAGACCACATCTCTGCCGTTGATCTGGGGGCCCCAGATCATATGGTGATTGTCCATATCGGGTGGGTAAGTAACATGATGTTTACTCATCTGATGTGAATTATTTTCTCTCTCTTTCGTCAGATGCATGGCACCCATTGTGTTGCATTGGGTGGGACTCGGTTGAAACTACTTACTGCTCGAAGCCCTTTCGATATTCTACCGGATTTTGTGGGACCCCGCTTTTGACGAAATCAGAACGGTATTTTTCTGCAATTTACAATTCTTTGAGGTTCGAGTGCTCAGAGCTTTTCCTTCTTTTAAGGGTTTGCCCTGTGATATGCAATTAGTGACTTGTCGCTAATCGCATATTAGAAACTACCCTCGTTTCTTGAATTGACTCCTAGTTTTGCTAATTCGTGGCAGCACTTGTTACCATGGGCCGACGGTCTACATGCTTAACTGAGGGTCTTCATTGCTCTGCGTTGGTCACAAATTGCAACTGTAACGAGGTTATATCTGATAAGCTTAATCTTTATACGACTTTGAAACTTTGGCATGAATTTTACAGGGTTCATGAAAACTTAGAGAGTGTTCTAGGATCCAATTTGGATGACCTAGGGACAGAGTTGTGCCATGAGGTTGCTAAATGGTGGTTCTCATTTGATAAGTTAGCGAGGCACCTTCCCAATAAGGAAACTGAAAAAATCATTTTGGACAAATGGTCTCATGCTAGAAAAATGGATAATGAGAAACATAAAAGGTTATTTCTGTTGATATCTCCTTATTACATGTTCATGGATATATTCAGAAAGAAAAGACCATTGTGTCTATCAATCCTAGTTGTAAGAATAATTTTATTAATGTTCATTTGGCTAAAAGATTACAAGTCCCAACAAAACAAATGGAGCACACACAAGTTGATAATGAGGAGGTGAAATATTATAAATATTTGAATATTTCTCTCGATAAGTATGTGTTGAATTTTGATTTGTATACTTTAGATATGGTTGACATGGATATTGTTTTAGGATACCCTTAAATGGAATTCATGGGTACTATCAATATTAATGCATAGAAGAAATTACTGAAGTTATGGTATAAAAAGAAGAAAATTACACTACACGATATTTCCATCAGTAAACAAGTTGAGTCGAAGGAAGACTAAGCAATGAAATCTATAGGTGGAGACACAGCAGATGAGGAATTGATGGTGGGAGTAATAATGGAAGACAAGAAACACGAACAGGGATGACAAAAGGAACCTAATACCACTCAGGCTTCATCAGGTACTAAGTTGAAGAAATATAATCCATCAATTAAAACTTCAGCATATCATCACCTGCACCACCCAGAAAGACAACAAACAACAAGGTGGAAAAGACTCAACAACAAGGAATACAACTCCTGATCACTCATAGAGAAGCGAGGTGATCCACCCACAATGCATTAACAGAGATGCTAGATCGATTGTTCACCTTTCTCCAGATGGCTAGATGCACATGCATGGTACGGGTGGACTACTCTTTTGAGTAGATCTTATTATTTGTGGTATTCTCATGTTTCAAGGATGAAACATATTTAAGGGGAGTGGAATGTAGTATACCTAGGGTGGATAATATGGGGTAGAGAGGGAGGTACCCAAGGTATAAATGAGATGTAAGGATAATAAATAAATGGGCCATAGTTAATTAATAAAATGGTTAACCTGCATAATTTAAGGTCCCACAAGTGGTTAGAAAATAATGTGATAAGCCCATAATATTGGATATATGATATTGAGAGACCCATGGTATTGTATGTATGAAGCCTATATAGACGCTAGAGACTCTCCATTTGAAGGATGTCAAATATTATTTTGTATTGACAAGCATATGGCTTTTGGAATGATATCCTTCCTTAAGGAGTAGTTGTATGGTCTTACCCTAACTTAAGGGTTTGATATTGATAAATATCTTAGGTTTTTATACAGTGTTCTTGTACTTCTTTTGGGATTATTTACAATTATTGGGTATATTTACAATTTTAATATATTTTCAGGTTAGATCTACTACATTTTTTATTCAGGACTAATGAAAGATCCACTCTTGGAAGTGGATGTACTTCAACATATTATAATTTTTTGTGAATTCTTAGATTATCGCCATTGGTGTAGACCTACTATGATTCAAGTATTGGACATGTTTAGAGAGCTTCAAAAGGATGATGAGGATATAGAGATTGATAGCTTTTTACTAGGATGTAAATTTTAAAGAAATTCCTTATCAACAAGTATGATGTTATATTTTCTTCCCTGTCATCATTCACTCAATGCACATATGTAAATGCAAAGAAAGCTCTTGAATGAAACCTCCTTTTTTGGCTCCTCCCTAAACTACCCTGCAATTGTTTCTTTCCTCTGAAGATCAACACGTATTTTCTCATCAAGCTCAAATACAGTGGCATATATTTTCACCTTAGTCCTACCAAATGTAGATATTGAAGGAAGTTCCTACGTCACAATTAGTTTTTTAGTCTCTTTTCCTTCGCTTAATTATTTCAATTCTCTCTTCTCTCTTTGTACCCAGAGTGTGGACATTAATCTGTTGCTTTGGCATCCATAAGCAATATTAGCTTATTTGCAGTTGCACGTGCATGGTTTCAATGTTGATATTTTCTTCTCATTGAATAAATATCAATCATGAAAAGTGTTTAATAAAGGCTTTGGATTCTATCTATGGCAATGGTTTGGGATTTGTGTTATTGTTTTGTCTCTCTCAAATCATAGAGAGATTGATGGGTGCTATGAATCCTACCTTGAAGAGTGGAATTTATGCATTTGGTCATTTTGAATGTACAGATTAATTAATATAAATTATCGATTCCCACTATGACAATCTGAGATCTTCTAGTTTTTTCACTCTAACTAAGCAAGGAATGAATAAGTCTAGTATTTCACTCTAACTATGCATAAGTAATGAAAGAGCATTTATATTTCTATTTTTTATGATACTTTTTTATTTTCAAGGAAAATATCAAGGGGAAACATAAAGGATGCTTCCCATATTTGTTGGATGGCATTGTTAGTTAACCCATTGGTGTAAATTAGTGTTCCTAACCCAATGGAATTTGAATTGGGCATGCACTAGCATAGAACTAGTCAAATGCACAACCAAACTGCAACAACCAGTTGAACTAGACCCTTATATTTAGTACTTTATTGAATTATGATTATGATTATGACTACAACGAGAAGTTTTCCTCCTTGTCCATAGCTGTGAATTTATAGAGAATTATATAAGACCTTTCAACTAAATTTTCACAAATGTTAATAGCATTCTTTGGTTATAAAATAGAGATTTTGATAGAGGAAGGACATTTTCTTTTTGGTGTTCAATGCTTCATTTTCTTCTTTTAGAACATTTATCGAAGGTCAAAGGTCAAATTGAAGCCACTTTCCTATTAAATGTACATGTTAAAGATTATATTGATTTTGCATAATCTTATCTCTTCTTATAGATGTGTTGTTCCATTTCTTAATTGTTAGAAACATCACATTGGTATTTATTTGCAAATGCATTTGCATATATTTCAGCTTCATTCATACTAGATACAAATGTTGAAGAAGTCTCAACCCATTCTTGTTTTTTTTGTCTTTTTCATGCGTAGGGCTCCATTTTGGTGTTTTTTGCATTCCCAAGGACCATTCTTAACTCTGATTGTCAGGTTTATAGTTGAATTTGATCTATTTCTATGTCTTGTTCTCTATGATTTTTCTAAGAGATTGATACATTATCCAGATATTGATTTTATTAGTAGAATCTATGTTTCTCGTGCTTTAATATTATTTTAATAAATATTTTATATTCCAATTGATAGTAAGATAATTTTTTAATGTTGTGTCTCCAAATACACAACATACAGAAACTCTTTCACCTCTCGAATGTCCTTTCAATAATATGGATTTGATTTTATGGAGCTCTTCTATGACTCTTTATTTTCACATTTTAATTCTAGTTGTGGTAATATACGTGAACCAACAATAGCTACATATCTTAGCGAATTTACATTCCAAACATATTATTATCTTAATGAATGTACATTGCACATAGATAATTAGAAAATTTGGGAGATGATGATATATTTCTTTTGTTAATATTCATTCAAAATGATTTCATGATGATATTGGTACCTTAGTGAATGTAAATGCCAGACAAACACAAAAAATTTGGGAGATGATGATATGTTCTGTTTGTTAATTTTGATATAGACTTTTTAGATGATGAAATTGATACCAAGCCTGTGAAGATCTAGTATACATGTAGACTAGACAATGGTGAATTATGGTTTGTCACCATTGATTTTATTTATTTATATGCTAAGATATCAAGAAAAAGCTTAAATTTGGACTTTTGATGTGAAATTAAAGAAAAATTATATATTTTTTCAACACTCACATTCCACATTTTCACCCTAGTCTACACTTTTCCCTTATCATGAAATGGACGTTCAGTGACTATTGGCTTTTTCCCTTCTATTTAGGGATCATATCTCATGTCACATGTATGTTATTATCATTTCATTCACTTTGGACTAAACAATGTCTATTGTAGGCCTTAATTCACTTCGTCTAGAATAAAGAATGCTTAATTTTGGCATTGTTGCCTCTTATGGTATTTATATCTGATCCTATCAAATCCTTCTATTGTAAGGGTTTAGGACTGAATGTCATGTGTAATTTAAATTCTAGTTTGTTCTGGTTTAAACACTAGGGCTAATCTTATTGGAAAATGTAAGTAGGTTCAGTCTTCATTTAATTTATTTGAGTCATCTTTTCATGCTTGGGTCACAATGTTGTAGGACAAAGTCCCCACTGGGGACTTCTAGGATTTATTCTGAGTCAATAGAGTCATTGTACTTAAAATATAGCATTTTTGGGGTTTTGAATCATGTAAAAAGGTTAAGTATTGAGTCAAATGTAATTTATGCATCCTCCACATCAAATCGGCCTAAGGAAACTAATTCGAACGCACATGGAGCCTATAAATATAAGCAAGTCAAATTCATTTGGAACACACTCTCTCACAAGAATTTTTATATCTCTTGAAGCCGGAGGAAGTGCGAAGTATGAAGTTGGGAAGCCAAAAGAAGTGTGATTTTATTGGAGTCTAAGGAGAAGAAGAAAATGAAATTTTGGTGCCTCTCTCTCTCTTTGTTTCATGTCCTAGCTTGGGAGATCGAAGTCTTCCAAATTTCATTGATGTCGAAAGATGCCTGATGTTGTAAGCTTCCTGATGCTGGAAGATGCTACATAGTTGAAGATGCTAGAAGAGAGGTCGAAGATATGGGAGGCTAATTTGGTGTGGAGGGGAGGTCTGGGCTTTGTTTAGGCTGAAGAGTTTGAAAAAATACTATTGAAAGGAAGATATTTTGACTAGATTTTTCCCTCGAGGGGGGTTTTTCCCTGGCATAGTGCCTGCATCTAATGTCCATTGTTTTATGTGTTATTGCTATGGTAATTACTTGATGATCTAAAAGAGAGAAGATATAAAGAATCGTAATAAAAAATAAAGAACATCACAAGTAATTATCAAGTATAAGAAGATATTTTCTGCCTTTTTTATTTTCTAGCATGGTATCAAAGCTTTGGTGAAGAAAGTAGAAAAAGGTAGTTTGAAGCACTTGATCAATGAACCATTAAAAAAGGTTTATTTTAGGGAAGAAATCCACTATATTCAAGGAATATGTCTAACACAATCAAGGTAGAGAACAAACTTGAAGGAGCATCAAACTACATGTCGTGGAAGAAGAAGATTGACCTCATCCCTGAAAAGAACAAGATACTAGACTTGGTCAAAGGAAAAGTAAATAAGCCTTCAGATGACTCTAGTGATGCTGACAAAGTATAATTTAGAGAATTAGAATTGGTGGCCATGAATCTAATGGTATAAGAAATAAAGGACAATCTTGTCCAATTTATAGCCAACATCGATCATGTTCATGAAATGTATGAAGCCTTGTCAATGTTATTCACTATTAAGAACACTGGTCAAGTGGAAAGCTTGATGAATGAAATAAGGACCACAAATATGACTAAATAAGATATAGTGGCTTCCTTGTTTGTGAAAATAGCAAGAATCAGAGATGATCTTTTGTCCATTGATGAAATTGTTCCAAAAAAGAACTCGTGATCACTGCCCTATTAGGATTGCCACCCTCTTGGGGTGCATTTACTGTAGGTCTTAATAGTTGGAAGAAAGCTCCCACTTTTGAAGAAATATGGACTACCTGTAGTCAAGAAGAATTAAGGATATCATTAGTCTCCAATCCTAAAGGAGTATCAAATTCCTACATTTCTCAACACAAAGGAAGGAAATCAAAAGGGCCAAAGAAAAACATTGACATGTCCAAGATAGAATGATATCAATGTCATAAGAAGGGTCACTACAAGATTGACTGTCCCAAAAATCCAAAGAATAAGAAGAGAGATAGAGATCATGCTAACATTGTTGAGGAAGGAGACTCAAAGAAAGAAAAACACGAAGAATCTGATATAAGGGACTTACACTATTAAGTCCTTTTATTTTAGCCTTAGATATTATATTTTGTATGTTTAGAATTTATAGGTTTTAACATGTTTTTGGAAAATAAATTTTCTTTTGTTTCGTAAGTTTATAGGTATCGCTAAAGCTTTGGTGGGAGTCCCTAACAACTCCCAAAAATAAGTATCTCATTTCCTTTCAGTTTTTGGTTTCATGTACTTGTTTAATTTTTTATTATATTAATACTAATCACTATTCTCCCTTTATTATCTTTATTAGGAAAACACATGTTATATCCTCAAGGATTCTGATGAGAGACACCCAAGATAAGGTTTGTCAAGAAACAATGGTATGCCTTAAACTACAATACATTGATTTCTTTATATAAAAGGTTCATTTATTTGACAATCTATTACTAACAATGCTGTGTCTAGCTATATTGAATCATATTGGTTCTTGTTTTGGGTGATTCATCACTTGATAAATATACCCCACTCCTATTACTAACTAATTTTATAGAACCCGAAACAGGTTCTCTGGAAAACCCTAACATAAGCATTGGTTGACAATGTGTGAAACCCTAGTCTTCTTACAGTTATTGTGAAATTCTATTTAAATTTCATTTTTTCTGATATCATGTATGGGATTTTAGTATGATCATGAAATCCTAGCTTGTTAAGGTTGAATGGTGTTTGTTTGAGATCTTGAACCTTTGAAATTTTGGAATAGTGCGGTTTTCTTTGTTGTGTTATGAAACCCTAGATCTTTAGGGTTTGGTTGCGCTTATAAGTAAAAACTTTGTTATTTATTTGAAATCGAGACACTAGGAATGAAACCATAGGTGTGTGTGTGTGTGTGTGTGTGTGTGTGTATATATATATATATAGAGAGAGAGAGAGACACACACACACACAAACACACATTTGGTTAAAAATCTAGCTTGGTCTAGGCTAGTATATGTATTAATTATATGCTTATGCATGATATTTAATTCCTAGATATGTGCGTTGACCTATTTATTGATGGTAATAAGTCTTAGGATTTAATATAAGTCCTTGTCTGATATTCTAGGATGGCGATATTTGGAAATATAAGGTTTTTGCTGCTAAACCCTAGTAGTATTTAAATTCTCTAGTATGTGAGATAATAATCTAAGATCTACTTATATAATGATTTTTGAGATTTTGAAGATGAAATTTGAGGGTTTTGGAGTTAAGCCTTAGTAGAAGTAAAAATCTATGACGTATGATGACAATATGATAATTTGAGATTTGGGTAAGATTGTTAAAATCTGATTTTTAGTTTGGATTGATGTTTGATTGAAAATCTAGGGATTGCAACTAACCCTAGTGGAAGATGCTCATGTTAGTGACTAAGTTGTGATTGGTTTTAATTGATTATTTTGTATAAAATCTTTGATTTGTATTAATCCCTAGTGGAAAGTCTAACATATGAGCTCTGAAAGTTGTTATATGCCTTGTAGATCTATATTTGTTTGAATTGTTTCTAGGGTTTGCTATATGTTGTAGTAAGGTGTTTCATACCTTTGGAAGAAACATTGAAACCCTAGATGTAATGAAAGTTGTTATGATGTAGTCTAGGGTTTATGACAAAGTCTCTAGCAAGATGTTGAAGACTATATGTCTCTTGATTGCAATTAAAACTCGGTATCTGATATGTATAAAGTCTAAATTCTTCTGTTCTTATAAGTTTTTGATATCGCTAACTTCATGTTTCTATAATTTTGATTGTACTTTCTATCTAAGTTGTTCATATACATCATCTTCAAGTTGGTGAAGATGACCGTAAGTAAAATATCAATGACTCCGATGAGAAGGATTGAAGCCATGAATGATTATCTGATGTAATAAAGAAGAAGTAGAAGTCCCTAAGTTAAGAGCGGTTCTGGATGAAATCTCCCTAGGCTAAGAGGGAGATTGAATGGAAGGAATATACCTATTATAAGAGGATGATTGAGATTATTCCTTGTATACAAGTAATTAGATCCTCTCTGTTTAAGAGGGAGTGGAAGATATGATTCTCTGCTTCATGTTTCATGCACTATACCGGGACTAAAAACCATAAGTTTTAGTGAAGGCCATCAGTGGGATAAGGAAATTGGAGAATGCATTTTGAGGTGCTGCTAAAAGAAGGAAAACAAGATTCGATTGAAGAATGTGTTGTTGTATATGAAGTAGGAAGGAAAGTGTATGATTAAGGAATATTTTGTCAAATATTATGTTGATATTCCTACTATGAAAAGTTGGGAAGAAACATCAAGTTTTCCGGAAGACCTCAGAGGTTTTTATTTGATTATGTACATGTGAAAGTATATTATTGATTAGGGTTGTGATTGTACAAGGAAATCTCTTGAAGGTTTTGATAGCATCCCGGTTAAGGATTAGTTTGATCAAGAGATATTTGTTGTCCTGGATCTGCTGGGATCAAGCAGTGATGAGCCTTTGTGAGTGAAGAATTTCCTCGTATGACATATGGCCAACACATTTTGTTGATGTATAGGTCCCAAAGTTAGAAGGCTGGTGTTGGTCATTGAGCTCTAACATGCACCCAGATTTCTAGGTCGATTGTTAGAAAGTAAGATCGATGGTACCTAGAGGGGCTAAAATCTTGAGTCAATATTAGTCTCACCGTGATATATTGACCTGGTCAGGAATCTAGTCTGTGGCATTGCAGTGCTTAAATTGTTGAGAGACCAGTGGATAAATTTCCCTAGTCATGAATCTAGTCTGTGGCATTGCGGTGCCTAAATTGTTGAGAGACTAATGGATAGATTACCCGGGTCAGGAGTCTAATCCATGTAATTGTTGTGCCTAAAGCTCTTCATGGTTCATATAATTGAGATCTTCATTGTACTTGTATATGATGAATACTTCCCTACTTAAGAGGAAGTGTTGGAAAATGTAACTAGGTTTTTTATTCATTTAATGTATTTGAGTCATCTTGTAATACAATTGTCAAAAGAATAAAGAAATGAATTATTATTATTATTGTGACTTATTAAAGTATGGGTTTCATTCTTGGGTCACCGTGTTTTAGGTCAAGGTCCCCATTGAGTACTTATAGGATTTATTCTAAGTCAATAGATCCATTGTAATTTTCAAGAGACCCTTATTGGGATTTTGAATCATGTAAAACGGTTAATTATTGAGTCAAATGTAATTTTTGTATCCTCCACATCAAGTTGGCCTACAAGAGATTAGGTCAGACTAAGGACACTAATTCGACCTCACAGGGAGCCTATAAATACAAGCAGTTCAATATCTCTTGAAGCTGGAGGAAGTGTGAGGTACAAAGCTGGGAAGCCAAAAGAAGTGCGAGTTTGGTGGAGTTTAAGGAGAAGAATAAAAACAAAGTTTTGGTGCCTCTCTCCCTCTGTTTCGTGTCCTAGATTTGTAGATTGAAGTATTCCAAGTTGGGTTGATGCTGGAAGCTTCTTAACGTCAGGAGTTTCCTGATGGAGGAAGTTGCTACGTAGTAAAAGTTTCTCGAAGAGAGGTCGAAGATTTAGGAGACTAACTTCGTGTAGAGGGAAGGTCTGATATT
This sequence comes from Pinus taeda, assembly GCA_000404065.3. Lineage (NCBI taxonomy): Eukaryota > Viridiplantae > Streptophyta > Pinopsida > Pinales > Pinaceae > Pinus > Pinus taeda. Next base: position 6,407 of record APFE031566845.1, on the reverse strand, counting down.
TGTTTAGGGTGAAGAGTCTAAAAGAATACTATTGAAAGGAAGAGAATTTTGATTGGGTTTTCCCCTCGAGGGGGGGTTTTCCTTGGCATAGTGTCTACATCTCATGTCCATTGTTTTATGTGTTATTTCTTTGGTAATTTATTGATGAACTAAAAGAAAGAAGATATAAAGAATCATAATAAAAAATCAAGAACATCACAAGTAATTATCAAGTATAAGAAGATATTTTATGCCTTTTTAATTTTCTAACAAATATTTCTACAATCGGGATTGGGTTATATGAGTTTGAAGCCTTCTTCTCTATTTTTGAACACTAACACTTATGTCAATAAAGAGTCTATCGTACTTCATTCAACATGTATCACTCAATTTTTTTTTGTCTGCCTACATTCTTACCACATTGAGAAAATGATATGTAATAAGAAATGTCAATGGACTTTTTCATATGTAGATTTTAGGCAGCGTTTTTGTAGTCTTTGGTTCCTTAGATGTAGGTAAGGAGGGACCACTCGTGCATACTGGGGCATGCATAACATCACTTTTCGGGTAAGGGGGCTCCAAACGATACAATTTAACATGGATATGGTTGCGGTATTTCCAAAACAATAGAGATAGATGTGATCTCATAACATGTGTATCTGCTGCGGGAGTTGCAGCTACATTTCATGCCCCTATGGGTTGTGTTATCTTTGCCCTTGAAGAAGTATCATCACGGTAATGATAAATGTTGTTTACCTTGTTAAAATAATTATGGAGGGGCTTTATGGAGTGTTAAAAGCGAGAATATGTTCACTTGTTTCATCAATGTTCAAGTCATAGGGGAGATACTTAAAGAGGAAATTATTTCTAGACAAAAGTATTTGGATTTTTCAATGTTTAGGATGTTGATCATTTTGTTTCTTTGGGTCTGTTTCTACCTTGGGCATAATTTTAAACAAATATATTTTCTCGCAATTCTAATGGTCTAGTCCATCTTCTTAACAAAAGATTCATGGGTTGCATTAGGTTACTAAATTGCGTTGGTAAATGCTCTGGCAATTTTTTGTTCTTCAGGTGGCAGAGTGTTCTTCTTTGGAGCACATTTTTCACTGTAGCAGTGGTTGTTGTTGTTTTGGAGGAAGTCAAAGACTTATGTGAAATGAGGAAATGTGGACTCTTTGGAAAATATGGTATGATAATGTTTGATATTACCTCAGTAAAAATTTCCTATAGAACTACTGATCTTTTGCTAGTAATAATCCTTAGAATTATTGAGAGATTAATTGGAAGTATTTTTAATTACCTTCTAGACAAGATCCTAGGTCTTTATAATCTTATTAATGGGTATCTAGTTGATCCCTTAAAAGTTTTAATTAGTATCAATATGTTATAGTGATGCACTA
>APFE031566839.1:63921-99653 GCA_000404065.3 Pinus taeda | reverse complement strand
TTACGGCTCCAACCATATAAGAAAACATCACTCAAAGACAAAGGATGTCAGAAACTCTCTCCCAAATTCTACGGACCATATCAAGTACTTCAACGCATTGGAGAAGTGGCCTACAAATTGGCTTTGCCACCTACTGCAAAAATCCATCCAGTTTTTCATGTCTCATGCCTCAAGAAAGTGATTGGGAACAATTGCAGAATTCAGACTAGTCTACCGGAATTGGACGAAGAAGGATCCATCTGGCTTCAACCGGAACAGGTCCTCGGAACACGAGTCAAGCAACTGCGCGGCCACATGATTAAGGAAGTCCTAGTCAAATGGAAAGACACCTCTCCAGAAGATGCACAACTTGGGATCCAGCCACTATTCTGCAGCAGTTTCCGCAGCTTCAGCCTTGAGGACAAGGCTAGTCTTAAGGGGGTGGGCATGTTAGGGTCCCACCCTAACCCCCTTATCTATGTAATGGGACCACGTCATAGTTAAGAGTAAATAAAGCCCATATTAATAATTGTAAGTGGTTAATCCGCAATTAATAAAGGAACCACAGTTAGTTGCAAATGGGCCGTAGTATTAGATATATGGTATTAGTAATAAGTGGTATTGACCCATGGTATTACTCGTAGGAGTCATATATAAAGGATAGAAACTCCTTGTGAGGAGCATCGTGTCTTATTTTGTAATCGAGCTCTGCTCTATTGGAGGTTGCCCCCTCGAAGAGGCAAGTGAACATTACTCTCTGAATAATAAACTCATTGCTATTCTGTGTTCTGGGTATCTTTTCTTCGCATATTCTGTGTTTTGGGTATCTTTTCTTCGCATATTCTATATTTGGGTATCATTTGCAGGTTGAGAGCATAACAATCAATGTGATCTCCCTTTAAGCCAAGGATCACTTTTGAAGAAAGATATCTTCACCAAGAAGACATCTTCTATTATCTATATCATCATCAAAATAAAGAAGGCATCAAGTTGAAGATTTCATCATCTAGGAGTATCTTCACTTGACAAGTAAGCATTTTTATATCTATATTTGAATATGTCAAAAGTAATTCATATTGCAAGGAGAGTAACAAATTGGTTGGGTCATTAAACTTTCTTACATGGAAGAAGAGGATAGATTTGATCCTCATAGAAATGAGGTCATTGGTCATGTTAAGGGTTTAATTGTTGAAATGCCAAAAGAAGAATCTTAAGATCTACAAGATGAAGAAGGAATAGCATCATACTTTATGAGGGTGTCAGAAATAAGAGATCAACTCCAAGAGTTGGGAGAAATAATTTCTGACAAGGAAATGACTACCATAGTGCTCAATGCACTACGAGAGGAATGGGGAAACTTCACATCAAGTGTATATGGGAAGAAAGAAGCTACTCCATTCAATGAACTATGGCCATTGTGCAAAATCAAAGAAACCATGCTAAGGGCAAAAATCGATGTAGGATCAAGCAAGCAAGCTCAAGATTTTTCTACCATGGATAGAAGGAAATGGGAAGTTTGGGTAGCTTGGTCCTCAAAAAAGGAAGAAAAACATATCGAAGGTTCAGTGCTATGGTTATCATGAATATGGGTGCTACAATCCAAAGCTCAAGAAGGAAAACAACAAAAGAGGAAGGGAAGGAACACATATCACTAAAGAAGTTGAAGAAGCTTAAAAGAAGAAATACAAGAAGGATGAGATAAAAGGTCTCTGCTATGATTGAGATAGTCTTCCTTGCCTAGTTATTTTCAAGTTTTTGCTTCAGGTTCTGTGTTGTAAAGTACAACTATCATGGGAAGCATGATAGGATGCATCATGTTAGGGGATGGCATCATAGAAGCATACGATTGAAAGTAAGAGCTCATGACATAATTATAAAGAAGCATGAAAGATAATTGTCACCTATAGAAGGATGTAGCTCTTGGTAACCTCATTAGAAGCATAAGTAGTACTTATGGGAAAAAAAGGCATCTACTATAGAGCTCATCATACATCATTCAAAAGGAGCATTTGTAGGATGAGGATGATCAAGTTCCTTTGTTGGAATCTTAATTGAAAGGTTCACCTAATGGAAGAAGCAAGTGTCTCACCAGGGATTCCAACTTGTATTAGATTCATGGGATGATGGTATGATGTAAAAACAAGTGAAGTGGGTCAAGAGATTGAATTTATTTCAATCAAGGAAGTTGTTGAAGGAAGTCTGGATGACCAAAAGAAAGATATGAGGTATGTATTCTTGTACTTGATAAAATAGAGCCATGCCATATGGTTTCAGATATCATGAATAAGTGCTCTACCTCAAGAGCATGATCAAAAGAAAATATCTCCTCCTGTGAAAGGATGCATGAAGGCATGGTTCACACATTGACCAGATGAAATCAACATAATAGGTCCTCATATGAAATATGAGGTGGTTGGAAAAGGTGAAGGAACTATGATTGGAAGTTCCCGAGAGGAAATGTGTGAATAAAGAGAGGGAGAGATCATGGAAAATGAAACTATGGAGAAGGCAATTAACATCCAAGGACTAGAAGATATGACTATGATATATCCATGGGAAAGATATGAAGATCCTGATAAAGTCTGAAAAAGAAAGAGACCCTTGACATTGTATATGTTTTTGGAGATGTGTCAATATGTATGGAGGATATTGGTGTGACAACAAGCATATGTCATGATGAAAATACCATCACAAAGGTAAGTTTTATTTAATGCTCATTCTTGATTTTTGAATAATACCTGGATGGGCTAATGCAAGGCTACCAAAGGAAGTGATGTAGATGTCATCTACAACTGATACTCATGTGGTAGGATGAAAGATCATGAAGGAAACATGACGTGAATAAGGTAGCAAGGTATGAAGGAAAGGCTAGATATGGAATAAAGGATCACTTTCTGATGAAAGAAAGGATGACATGACTAACATGATTCATGAATGAAAGTGATGGGTGGTTGATGCCCTAAGAAGAAGTCCCAAAATATGTAGGTTCCATAACAAAGAATAAACTCATGACATCAAAAAAGGGAGTCCTACAAGCAGCCGGTTGTCCCATGATCTCCACCTAGAGAGTTGTTGGAAGAAAGTCCTTGATTAAGAGGGAGATTGGGTACATTCCTTTTATGGAATGGGTTGGTCATCCCTGCATAAGAGGGAGTGACATATATGGTTATGTACTTCATGTGTCATTCACTAGACTAGGACTAAAAACCGTAAGTCTTAGTGAAGGCCATGAGGAGAGATGGGCACATCATTATTGTCTTCACCTAGGAAGATAGAATGGAGGATTGGGTAACCATCTGGCATCCGATACTCTTTGAGGATGTGTTGGGGAATCCAAGATAAGAGTATTCATAGAGGATTGATATTCTTTGAGGACTGGGAATCCAAGATATGAATAGTCCTGGCGGAACATACTCAGATAGAACTCGAGTGGGGTATGTTTCGAGAGAGACAATGATGAGGGCTTCTATAAATCATTGGTCTCACCATCATTATACCTTGATCTTCTGGAGAGAAAGAGTTCTTAATCAAGGCCTTGCTGTGTAACAATGATCCAGGATGATATGATGCTATACATATGTGTTACCAATCTGACTCTTCGTATGAGAATTCTTCAGATTGAGTATGTCCAAATACCTTGTATGGATTATGAATACCTCCCTAGTTAAGAGGGAGTGTTAAAATATGTAACTAGGTTCAGTATTCATAGTGACATATGTAATCATGATTTTATGTATTTAATGAAGAGAGAAATAAATTTATTATTTATGTTCTTGAGGCATGGGTTTCATTCTCAAGGGAAATTTATTTTAGGTCAAGCACCCATTGTGTGCTTCTAGGTTTGTCATAAAGTCAATTGAGTCATTGTCATGTAATATTGAAGACCAATTTGGGCATGTTACATATTGTAAAGAAAAAATTATCGAGTCAAAATACCCTCCAAGACCTCGTCATGGCACAAAGATCAAGTCGGCTTACATGAAGGGACAAGTCGGCCTCAAGACAACAATTTGTACCCCTAACAAGCCTATAAATAAGAAGAAAATTGACCTCATTTGGACACTCACTCAAGCAAGTTCAATATCCACAAGATAGAAGCGAAAAAAGGAAAAAGAAGTAGAAGAATAACAAGTTCAAAGTTTTTGGCCTATCTCTCTCTCTTTTGTTAGGGTTTCTAAATTTACTGGCAAGACGAAATTATGAAGTTGCATCGAAGTCATGAAGCTGCAAGGTTGAAGATGTGAAGCTACATCAAAGTTGTGAAGATGAAAGGTCAAAGTTGTGAAGTAGCAAGGTCAAATCTATGAATCTGTCATTAGGTCGAAGATGTGAATCTGGTTCTAGGTCAAAATTGTTGAAGCTACATCAAGGACGAAGTTGCAAAAATTATTGTTCAAGTCGAAGTTGTTGGAGAAGTTGTTGGAAGGTCGAAGTTTGTCACTGGAAGTTGTTCAAGAAGGAAAAATCTGAATTGTTCTTAGAGGGCCTTGATCAAGGGTTATAGGACTTGGAATTCATTAATTGAAGTTCTATAAGAAGAGAATAATTCTGATGAGTTTTCCTCCCAGTTGGAGAGGTTTTGGCCTTGGCTAATCACCTACATATTATGTCCTATTATCCCATTGTTCTTTATTATTTGGTAGCTATTTGATGATAAAGAACATTGATAATAATAAAGGAAAGAAGAATTTAATTAGGTAAAGTAAAAAATATGTCACAAGCAGTTATCAAAGTAAGAGAAATCACCTAATCTAGTTGCCCTAGACTTGCGGGCAAATGTGCTGAATGTGCTTAATGAAGTTGTTAGCCCTGTCATCTTTGGACTGGACATGATTCAAATCTACCTGAGTAAATGAAAATGGTACGGAAAAATCAATACGAAATAATAACTGAAATCCCAGTCCCACCTAAAAGGGGTTGTGGCCAATTGAGTTGTGGAGAGCCGTGTTGTAGTTATGTTGGACATAGGGGAGGATCTCATCCCATGTGCATGGGTGCTTCAAGTTGTACATTCGTAATATGTGCATGATCATCCTGTTGATGACCTACGTTTGGCCATTAGTTTGGGGGTGAAAGGTCATGAACTTAGTGAGCTTGGTATCAAACAACGACTGGAGGCTTGACCAAAATTCATGTAGGAACCGACTATATTGGTTTAAGATAATAGACTGTGGGATCCCAAAGTGTACCCATACTCATTCAAAGGAGATTTTGGCAGTGGCTTGTGTTGTGATACTCTTCTTGCAAGTCGCCAAAATGGCCATCTTAGAGAATCTGTCGACGAACACAAAGACATAGTCATTGTCATACTTGGTAGAAGAAAGGTCCAACATGTAATCCATGGAGATGGATTCATAGGTATGGAAAGGAGTAGGCAGAGGAGTATACAAGCCTTTCCTCTTGATTGTGTGTTTTGAAATGGTGCAGCATTGCCACTTTCTTCTCTACCCCAAAATGTTTAGCAACCTAACTGTAGTGCAACTCCAAAATCATCTTCGCATGCTCACTTGAAGGAACACATAGGTGTCCCAGGTGGCATAACAATGTGTCCTGGAGGTGAAAGTCTGGAAATTTCTTACCTTTTAGGAGAATCTAGTATGTGGTGTCGAATTCTTGGTCAATCTTGTAAAGTTGTCATCGTCCTGAAGTCTCGTGTCCACAAGAGTCGATCACAGTGGTCAACACCATAACCAACATTCAGCTAAGTAATTTTGCAACATTATTGGTGATTGCCTTCTTGTACTTAAAGTTCAAAAGGAACTGTTGCAGATATGTGGACCATTTCTGATGGTGATTGTTATACAACTTTCCTTTTGTTTGTATGAATTGCAAGGGTCGTTGGTTTGTGTGGATGACCGTTTCCGTCCCCAGAATGTAATGCTTTCATTTTCGGTAGGCCTACACAATGGAATATATCTCCTATGATATGCGTCTCACTATGATATGCCACCGGATACCCCTACTGGGTAGAACTACACCAATATCATAGTTAGAGGCATCTATCTCAATTTCAAATGGTTCTTAGAGGTATAGCAATGCGAGCACTGGTGAAAAGAAAAGGTGATGCTTCAACTCATCAAACACCTTTTGTTTGGATTCAGACTAAAAGAAATATTCTTTCGCTTTGCCCTTAGGACTTGACTGAAAGGCCAAGTACTATGCGAGAATCCCAAAACGAACCTGTAATAGAAATTGGCGAGACCCAGAAAGATACGAAGCTTTGTTAGGTGGTTGGAGATAGCCAATCATAAATAACTTGTATCTTGGTTGGGTCCACACACACACTTGGCTCATCAATGATGTACCCTATATATTCAACTTGGGTCATACCAAAAGTGTATTTCTCCAAATTGGCACATAATTGGTGTTGTCCTAGGGTTTAGAGGACCTGTCGAATATGGTGTATGTGATCTTCCCAACTCTGGTTGAAGATCAGGATTTCATCTAGGTACAGTACCACGAATGAGCCAGTGAAAGTCCATAAGGTGTTTTCCATTATTTGTGTGAAGGTTGTGGGGGAATTCGTCAACCTGAAAGGAATGACAATCATTCGAAAAGGCCCTCCTTGGATTTGAAGGCAATCTTCCACACATCATGGGGTTCAATTGGTACCTAGTGATAACCGAACTTCAAGTCAATCTTACTAAAATATTTCCCCCCCTTGAGTTGGTCTAGAAGGTCATCAATTTGTGGGATTGGATAGAAGACAATGATCTTATTCAACTCCCTATAGTCAATACAGAGCCTCCATGTTTCATCATTCTTTTGTACCAACATGATCGAGCTCCAAACAATGTGATGAACTTGGCCTAGTGTGCCCTTTCTGCAACAACTATTTTCCTCTTGATTTCATCATTATCCATAATATAGCATCAATATTTTGGTTCATTAGGTAGTGTCGTGCCAGGGGTCAAATTGATGGAGTGTTTGACCTAACAATAAGGGTACCCTTGTGGGTGAGGTGAAGATTTCCCTATGCTCCTCCATGACCTTATCCATCTGCTATGAAGGAGCCCTGTTTATAGGTTCTGGATGTGGCCACAATATTCCTCTTGTTCTGAGGGCGAATCATAAGGAAGAAAAATTTCCCAGTTTAGGAAATGATCTTACTACATTGTTTAGCAGAGATAAAAGAAAGGGCGGTACACGATACTACCTCTGGTATCCTGTACAAATTTTTACCCAAAGTAATAATAACAAAACGAGGTCTAGATTCATATACAACATGATGCTTCCATAGGTATGGTTGACCTAATAAAACATCACAGAATTCTAGAGGGGAAACATTGCATGATACCTCATCTGCAAAGGGCTTGATGCTATAAGGCAAGAGATGCTGCTAGCTGAGATGGAGATCTCGCCCTTGGTGGAGCCACCCGATGGTGTTTTGTTGTGGGTGCAACGTTGTTGGAATATTCAATGTCTTAACAACCTTGGTTGAGATCAAGTTATTTTGGTTCCCGATGTCAACAATGAACTACACTGTTGAACCGTTTACTTACATTTATGAGTGGAAGAGGCACCCCCCTCCTATGGATCCTCAAGTTTTTCCTTTTGGAGCTTGGTGGTGGCTACCATCACAGTGGGTTTGATGTCAATGATCTTCTTTCCCTCATCAGTTCCCTTGTTGGGTTCTGGCTCAGAGCCAGAGGATGCATCTGTCTCTGAGTCTTTTAGCTCAGTCATCAGTGCCTGCTTTGCGTGATATTCATTCATGTTGTGAGTGGGAGTTTTATGTAACTCACATCACTTTTCAATGTCCTTCTTTTCCTTCCCATTATTCTTGGCTTGCTACTTCGAGGAGTTGTCCTGGGGGGTTGTGGCTGTTGGCATTCTGACAGTTTTGGTGTTGTGGCATAGGTGTTGTCCTTGATGGCAACTCCCTCTGGTGACAGATCACAGTTCAGGCACTTAGAAAGAAGAAAAAGACATATACGCAGGTTCACTTTGACAAAGCCGCGTATATACGCGGGTTGGATGTTCCCAAGGTGCGTATGTGTATACACACACTTTCTTGCAAGGAAAAGCGCGTACATGTGGGAAAACTTGTTTCTGGTCTGTGGTATTTAGTCCTTGGTATTTGAACCTATGGTTTTGGGCCATGGTATCTCATCATAAGTGTTGATCCCAAGTATTGGGTCCATGGTATTGAATTGTTATGGTTTTGGACCGTGGTATTGTGAAAGTCCTAAGACTATAAAATAGGAAGGAGATCATTTGGCAAGGGAGATCTAGATTATTGAATATCTGAAAAGTGCTAGATCTGGAATATAGTGATTGGGTTATGGTGCATATCTGGATCTGAAGGAAGAAGGAACGTGAGCACAAGGAGAAGGATAAGTTCTTTTGATGGGTCATCTTAAGGCTTGAATGATAGTGTCTTTGTATGATTTTGATCTGTTCTATGTGGCGCTTGCTTGATCTATAAATCTGATAATCTGGGTAAACTAATATCTGAACATTTGAAGGGGTAAATTACCTTTATAGATCCGTACGCAGGTTCAGTGAAGCACAGGTGCATATACACATAGGTTCTGTACATCGGAAGTGCATATATGCAGGTTGATCTCAGCATAGGTGTGTATACACGCAGTTTCTGGAAGGCGAAAGTGCGTATACGCAGGTTGAACTTAACACAGAAGCGTATGCACGCAAGTTTTTGAATATTGAAGTAGCATACATCTCATAATTTATGTTCTAGCTACTTCTGTTGATTATTGCAGTGATATGGGTTTAGAATTTGAGGTGTGATTACAGTTACTATGATCTGGGTATAGTTGATAGAGAAGTGTTTATTTTGATTCAGTCTTGACTGGTGAAATTGTGATTGGTTGATGCAGAAATTCTTGATGTTTGATTGATGTTATTTGTGAATCCAGTCTGAAAATTTATGAAACGTGGTCCTTGGAAGAAAGAGAAGGTTGTAGCCTTTTGTAGGTAGCAGCCTGCGTACTAGTATCTCAACTAGTACAAGAACTATGGGGGTTGTAGCTCCCTTCGAGGGGAAGCTGGAAAACGAGAGAGGGTTGTAGCTCTCTGCAGGTAGCAGCCTGCGTACTGGTAAAGGACTACACCAGTATAGAATCATTGTAAAAAGAAGTTTCTAATTAAAAGAAGATAGAGACGAATTGCAGCAGGTGGTTTTCACCCACATTGGGTTTCCACCTTATATCTTGTGTTCTTATGTGTGGTTGTTTTCTGATCTGTTTTATTGTTCCTGGCAACTGTTTATATGATTCTGGTGCATAAATTAATGATCAACATCTGTAGAATAAAGTAAATTATAAATCTGCATAGTATACGCGGGTTTCCTTATCTTTAGTTACGTATATACGCAGGTTCATCTGACTGAAGTAGCGTATATGTTCTGGGTTTGAAAAAGTAAAGAATTGATTAGATAATATTGATTCACCGCCCCCCCTCTCAATATTATTTCCAAGACATATAAGCAATGTTCTTATACAACTTCCATCATATATATAACTCCCTTCCTCCCATGGTATAACCTCGGTCATAGTCATATATCCTGCTACCTGTTACCGTCGCGCTCCCATACCACCAATTCTCAAACAATTTCCATACCATAGTTAACCTTGTGGTATATTATAACTCCGACAATTAATACTTTCCATATAACACCTCCATATAACCCTGTGGTATATTATAACTCTGACAATTAATACCTTCCCCTTATACTACCTCCCCCATATACTACCTCTTGCTCATATACACCCTCCCCCAAATAATATCTTTGCTTTATATATATATAATATATAATTATATAATATATATATATATATATATATATATATATATATATATATATATATATATATATTATATATATATAATATATCATAATTGTGTTTTTTTACAAAATTACCACCATAAGGTGCATTTTTTTTCCAGCAGAAGTACATTTTTCACACAGTACACATATTTTAAAATGCATTCATTAATAACTATTGTTGGATTACTTCTCTTTGGAAAAGAGAACTCTCTTGAATGGTCAAGGAAAATAAAACACACTCTCATTTTCAATGAGTTGTGGAAAGGAGTTTGTGTAGGAGAAAGAGATAATGAACCTACAAAAACCACCTTAGATAATGAGATTTCCATTTGGGAAAATAAGAACAGCAAGACCTATGCCTTGATTGCAGCATTTGTAAATGAATAGGTGAGTCACCATGTTTCACCATTCTCAAATGTTTTTGAAGCCTTACAGAAGTTGAAGGAATTGTATGACTCACACTCTAAACTTGAAGTTGTCTAATTGATGATTAAATTGTTCAATATTGAAATGAAAAATGATGATCCTCTTGCTTTAGCATCAGAAGTAAGATCCATTATGCATGATATAAAAACCATTGGTTTTGAAATAGACATTCCCCTCATAGCTTATGTCAAGGCACTATATCCCACTTATTCAAATTATCTTAAGTCATTGTATGCAAGTGGAAACCTCAAGGAGATTACCTTTGACTCCCTTGAGAAGAATTCAGCTTAGAGAGAGAAGGTTTTAGGAAGAAGATAGCCCATCAGTATTCTAAAGAAGTTGTGTGTCTTTCACACAGAGAGAAGAATCATGCATAAGATTCTTCTATAGGAAGAGGTAGTCGAAGAGGAAGAGGAAGAAGTAATTTTAGAGGCAGGGTGGCATACAGTTCCAAGGAGAAAAGTTTGATCTTCATTGCATACGTTGCAATAGAGATGGACATGATGCATCCAAATTTAAGTTTCCTTGGGACAAAATTGAGCAGGAAATAAATGAAGCCAAAGGTGCAACCAATGACAAAGGAAAAGGTAAAGCACCTGAATCTGCTCACTATGTTATGGCACAGTGCAATATTGGAGTAACTGAAGACTTATTTAATGCTTCACTTGCTTCTTTGAAAAATGATTGGTTGCTTGATTCAGGGGAAACTTGCCACATGAATTTTAGAAGAGATTTTTTTAAGAATTTACTGACAATGTTGATGGAGTAGTATACTTTGCAGAAAAGTCAAAAATCAAGCCATCAAGGCTTGGCACCATTAGGCTCAAATTGTCTGGTCTTCCAGACTTTCTTCTACATGATGTTCTATATCTCTCAGAGCTGAGAAGAAACTTTTTTTATTTGGTCCACATCCACCAGTAAGGACACTCCATTCATATGTTTGATGCCAAGGTTTAGGTCAGAAAAGCATCAAATCGCTTACTTGTCATGACGGGGATAGAAGAAGAAAAATTTATGAAGTTGCAAGGAACCTCTTCTCATGCACATAACTTCTCATATAGTTATCACTATGATGAAGCTATATTTCCATCAAGTCTTTTATGGCATGCTATATTTATACACTTGAATTATGATAGCCTTCGTATGTTGCAGAAAAGTGGTGTTACTGGTTTGCCTATAATTCCTAGGGAACTTAAGAAATGTGATGCTTGTATCTTAGGAAAGCACAACAAACAGTCTTTTCATGATTCACATTCCATATCACATAGAAAAATTGAACTTATTCATTCAGACTTATTTGACACAATGCATGTTTCTTATGCAAATGGAAATAAATATATGATGACATTTATTGATGACTACATTGGAATGTGTTGGGTTTATTTATTGAATAACAAATCTGATGCTTTTCAAACATTCAAGAACTTTTATTCATGGATTGAAAATGATGCACAATCTCATATTAGCTCTATTCGCATTGATAATGGAAAATAATACATTTCAAATGAATTTAAAAACTATCTTCACCAGCATGGGATCAAACATCAAACAATTATCCCTTATAATCCTCGGCAGAACAGAGTAGATGAAAGAATGAATAGGAGAATCTAAAATATGGTATGTTCCGTGATGTTTTTCAAGAATGTAAAATTGATATGTTCTGGGCTGATGTAGTTCTATATGTTGTGTATATAAATAATAGGTGTCCATCTAATGCCACTAGAAACAAGATTCCTTATGAAATGTGGTATGGCCACATTCCTTTGGTAAAGCATCTCAGGGTCTTTAGTTCCACCTATTATGCCTTGATACCTGAGGAACAAAGAAACAAACTTGGTACAAGAAGTCGTAAGTGTATCTTCTTGGGGTATTCAAATACCTACAAATCATATCGTCTCTATGATGAAGTTAATAATAAGTTTGTAGTATCTAGAGATGTGATCTTTATTTAATCTTCCAAGGCTAATAATGTTGTTGAGCGGCATCTTGATCACTTGGATAGATTCAAACATGCAAAGTATTTTCAAGAATTTGATAATGAGATTTCGCATCTTGAAGGGGGGTTCCTATACTGGATCAATCTATGGAATATTCTTTTGAAACACTTTCTCCCTCGGATGAAGCTCCATCCACTGATCCACATGGCACTTTGAGTGATGTGATTGACATAATTGGGAGACTACATATTGATTTAGTCCCAACTCAGTCAATTGAGTAGCCTAGGCCATCTCAAAAATGTCCTCCAAAATGGTTTACAAAGACACTTGAAAGTGTTCATCCTGATGATATTGGAAAGATCGGAACAAGGAGCTCTACTAGACATAATGGAGATGATGTAGACGATTCTAATTCACCTGTTCATATGGATGTTTCTTTTGATTGTGAATTGCATTTGTCTATAGATTTTGAACCAACTTCCTTCAAAGAAGTCGCTTCTCATGATGAATGGAGAGAATGATGCAAAAAGAGTATGATTCCTTGATAAAGAATGGCACTTGGAAGTTGGTTGATCCTCCATTGGGAACCAAAACAATAGGTTGCAAGTGGGTCTACAAGAATAAGTTTAAAGTTGATGGCTCACTTAACAAGCACAAAGCTAAGCTTGTGGCAAAAGGTTTTGCACAAAAGGAAGGGGTCGACTATGAGTATACTTTTCCCCCCACAACAAAGTGGGCTTCCATCCTGACACTCTTTGCCTTGGCAACTCAAAATATTTGGAAAGTCCATCAAATGGATGTAAAAACTTATTTCTTGAATGGAGACCTAAAAGAGAATTGTTTTATGTCCCAGTCAAAAGGATTTGTTGTGAAGGTTCAGGAATATAAAATATGCAAGCTTGTAAGATCCTTGTATGGCCTCAAGCAAGCACCGCGAGCCTGGTACGAGAAGTTAACGGAGCATCTTCTTAAACTAAATTTCAAATATTATGATCTTGATGATGTTACACATCAATTTGTCACCATGACACTTGATCATTTTATGGATTTTATTTCCATCTATGAACATGTTAAATCTATCACCATTAGAAATCCAACAACTCAAAATATGTTAAATTCCATGAGAAATTTGGGTCAAATAGCTCTCACACCTTGTTAAGTTCCACCTACACTGATTTCTCTAGTATTTCCCATGCATGCACTGAAATATACTCTGAGAACAACACATAGTTCTGCTTGTCTATAGCTATAAACCTGCGCAGGTGAATTCTAGAAAGTAGAAATAAAAAGTACATTCTAGAAACCTAGTTGGTCAAATATTTCCCAACTGAAAGCTTTAAGGTGATGACTATTCGAAATATAACCCTTACAAGATGCATCTCCATTCCTTTTCTCATGGTAACTTAATCCTTCACTAAAGGAGGTTCATCCTTTTCTTAGGGATCTGAAATCTTCCCCCTCTTTTATCTATAAAAGGACTAGAGGGTTGAGGGATGAAGAAGGTTAGCATTCAGAAAATACAAACTTATGTTGCCAGTTTGAGATTAGAGAGCTTGTTATCTAAGGAGGAGATTGAAGGCATTTGGGGGGGACCTCACGGAATCAAGGTGAAGGTTGTAAGCTTCATCTTATCTTCTTATTAATACAAATGAGCACTTTCTCCCATTGATTTTGTCTTTTATGAATGATGAAAAGTTTGCAATTGGTTATTATGTTCATTAAGACGGGTTCAATCCCTAATTTCCTTGATCATTAAGCTAAGATGTTTGAATTACTATATCACATGTGCTTTTTTATCCTTTTTATGGTTTATGTTTGCAAGTTCTACTAAGCATTGAAGAGTTTCATCAAGTCACAACCAGGGATCTTCATCAAGCATTTCGTGAAACTGGTAAGAGGTCTATCTATCAGTTAGACTGCCTATAATTCGATTAAGTTCAACTTAGGGAAAGAATCAATTCATTTGCCATGATTGTTTCTAGTTTCCATTTAGGATCTAGGGAGATCTGTCTTGTCCACAAGAGGGATTGTCTGGTGTAACAAACTAGCGACCATATTGGGGAACGTTTCTCTTCTTCTCATTTTCCTTAGCCTTGATTTCTGATTTTTTCTTATTTATCTAGCCCTAAGTCTTCATAAATTAATGGCCTTTTAGATCTGATTGGTTAATTTTTGAGTTTTTTATTTTTTCTTTAAGTTTTCTTCCCTGCCTTGTTTCTGTTTCTACACAAAGCACATTTTTGCACCCTTTTTTCCATAGAAATTGAGCGCATGTGCACTGTTGCCTACTAAAGACCCGTGCAGGCCTTGAAAAAATTTTTAAATTTCATTATAGCTTCAACCCAGACCTGAATGTCTTTCTAAAAGTGTAATTCTATTTTTTTGGACTGTGTGTTGTATTTTCTGAACTCAGTTGATTGCTTTGTTGATGATTTTCTAAAGATTAGGTATTTTTGGAAGAATGCCCTAGGGTTTTGACTGGTTGATTTGCTAATTGATCAAAACAAGTTTGAATGTCTTTTTGTCATTGATATTCTTATTTTTTTCTATCAAATACATTGGTTAAGCTTTAAAATTTGTTTATTTGTATTCAAAATTACTTTGAATTACAAGTTAGGGTTTCTGAAGACCTTGTGCTTTTGTGAAAGAATCATAGTTATTTTTGCTTGATAAAAAGTTGTTGCTTTCATCTTGGAAAAATTTTCGTGATTGCACTATTATTATCATCAAATCAAAGTGTTCATAGGAGAATATGTTTTCCTCCATCTTCTTGATTGATTTCTACATGCTTGAAAGTTTCAAGTGATTAGAAAAAAAGAGTTTTTAGTTTATTTTGATAATTAGGGAAATCTGGAAATTTGTTTGTTGGCTACATATTTCATTATAAAATAGTGAAATTGGTTGTTTTGAGGAAAATTGAAAAGTTGTGAGTTGTTGCATTTTATTTAACTCTTTCTTTTCTTTAAATAGAATTTCATCGAAAATTTAAAGTTGCTTTTGAATTTTAGAGTGCATTAAGATTTTGATTCATCACGGCATCATAAGTTTCACCTTCATTACCCATTGAGTAAAAGAACAACTTAATAATACAGCGCTAATTAAAATTCTCTTATAAATTTTATATTTTCTAGGGCTCTTTTCACCTACATTATCTGAAGTGTAGAGATTTGGAATAGGGAAGGAAGTAAACTTTCTAAAGATACAAAAAAACAATAGAATCTTGAGTTAGGGAGAGAAAATCCAAGTATTTCCATTTTGCTCTAGGAAGCTCTTCTTATACATGAGTTAAGTACAAGGTCGTGTCGACTCTGGTGAAGTGATTTGACCCACTTCATTGGCTTAGATACATTGATTTACATGTATTACAATGGTGCTAAAAGGTACTTGGGGTCATGATCCAGGTGGATCTTCAAACACAATGGTATGGAAAAGCTCAAATTTTAAAGTGGCAGAAAAGCAAGTATATTGACATCAAATCGAAGTACTCATCGCCCTGATTCCAATGGTGTAAATGATACTCCAATTCGAGTCTAGATGATGAAGTTATGGCAGAAAGAAGATTGCATTGTCCCTTTGGAAAAGGAGGCATTTTCTCTAAAAGATGGCTTTAAGCCTTTAAAAGGCAAATCACAATCGGAGAAGTCAAGAGGTGGGCTTAAGGTAGGCACAGCAAAACCCTCGATCAACGATCTCTGACTAAATCACAATTGAAGGCAAGTGATGGCCGATATCAATGATTTCAAGCAAGCGATCGGCGATATCGGAGCAGTGGAAGGTAGGCACGCGATATCAGAACCAAGCAGAGCCGACTTGTGATTGAGATATTGGTAATCAGAGTGATCGACCGATTGGTGATCGGAAAAACCAAATACCAAAACCCTAGGCCATTGTATGAGCGAGATGTCGATGCAATCGGCTGACAACGATATCAATGATCGATGATCGATGGTCGGAAATCCCCTGCTAACAGGACTATTGAACCAGTGATATGTTGATTGCGATATGGGGGCCAGACCCGATGGGCCTATAAACTCGATTTGATATATTTGAAGTCCAGTTTTTAATGTTTTGGTCAGATTTTTAGTGTTTTACGGGTTTTTTGTGTATTATCGCTTCAAGCGAAAAAAGGCTATTCTCGATGATTAGTTGTGCCCATCGATCCTTCTACTCCACTGGCTTCTATTCTAAACAAAACCACCATCGATTTAAGTGGCATTTGTCACAAAAGAGACATTATAAAAGCCCAATGATTGGAAAAAGTACGGGAGAGAGGATTTTTGGCATGCAACTCGAGGCAGAGCTTACAGGAGGGGCAAAAGTTCATTTTGTCTGAATTGGACAAATTTTATATGGTTTCTACCCTTCTCGATGCCACAAATGCAGTGGTGCTATCTATTTCTCCATCTGAGTTCTTCATTTCTCAGCCATTTTCCAGAATGGAGGTATAAGACTCCTTTTATGTAACTGATGATTGTATTCTCTTCTTTTCATGCCATTTAATGAATGAAGGCCTCCCCATTAATCGAGCAGGGCCCGGAGACATAGTCCGAGTTGGATGAACTCTATTATCAAGTCTTGCTGTATTTTTTCTTATTCCTTGTGTGTTTCTTCTTCTTCTCTCATGTGCACATTAAATTTCTATGTTAAGCTGCAATTTTCACATGTGATTCTTTCCGTACATCTATAAGCAAAAGATCCCTGAATCAAGTGGTATTAGAGTAGGTATTTTTAGATGTGAATGGCATGTTTGTATGCTAACAAGAAACATGCTTTGAAGAGGTGAAGGGGAACTAGAGCCTTTCATTCCTGAAGTAGGGTGTGCACATCGAAGGAGAAACATGGCAGATGAAGAGGCTCGTATTAAGGAGGAGCGCAATTTCCGTAAAACCTTCTATTCAATGGCAGATAATGTCGGTCAGTTGCTTTCGAGGCTGGAGAAGCAAAATAGAGAAACCCAGAAGAACAAGGTTCAGCGCATGGAAATGGTGGAGAAGAACCCCCCTCCTTCTCCTTCCACAAGTGAAAGTTCTTCTTCCTCTCACTACCATAATCGTAGAAATTCAAGGGATGCATCTAAGAAACCTTTCTTTAAATTAGATGTTAAATTTGATCTTCCCATGTTTAATGGTGAAAGTAATGCAAAAAAGCTTGATAATTGGATTAGGAAAATTGAGGTCTACTACAGGATTTAGCAGATCGTGGGGGATGAGGCAAAGATTCAATTGGCCTCTCTACGGTTGAGCAGCACCGCTCTCGTTTGGTGGGAGAGAAAATTGTAGAGTAGTAAAAATGTGGGTAACCTCTTTTCCTCATGGCCTGATTTTGTCTCTGCATTAAAGGAACAGTTTTATCCCTTGGGTTAGAAGCAAAAAGCTTTAATAAATTAGCAGTATTTAAGGCAAGGCAAAGGTCAGGATGTTCAAAGTTTTATAGAGGAGTTTAGAAAGCAAGCACTTAATTTGGGTATTGCACTTGATACACCTGAAGTAGTAACTAAGTACATTGGATCGCTACATAGTTACATTAGGAATTCACTATTGTTGTTTGAACCAACCACTATTGACTCAGCCAGTGTAAAGGCAATTCATATTGAGAACGGGGGAAAAAATGAAAGAGATGATCATTCCAAAAAACAACCATTCAAACCACCCAATGGCAAATCTAAAGCGAAATGGAAATGAAAGGAGAAGAAAATGGCTACAGCCAAAGAATGAGAAAAGTTGTATTGCAATCACTGCAAAAATGAAGGTCACAATGATGATCACTATTGGAAACATCACCCAAGAAAGAGACTGAAGAAGTATGGAGGAAAAGGCAAGTAGAAGACAGTAGCAACTGCGCAGCAAGACCTTGGATCCGATTCGGGAGATGAAGCAGTGATCACAGCAGCAAGAACAAAAGTTACTCTTACACCTCATGTTAATTCTGAATCGCATGAAGGCACTAGTTCTGTAAATGAGTCCCTTCCTAATGATCGAAAGAGAATTGAGCTATTTCATATCAGAGTTGTTGTAAATCATACTAAAGTAGAAACTCTATTTAATATTGGATCCCAAGAAAACTTAATTGTAGAATCCTTGGTAAAGAAACTCGGCTTAGAAACAAAACCACATCTGAAACCTTACCCACTTGGATGGATACATGATAAAGCAAAACTGAATGTAACCAAGCAGTGTAAAGTAAAATTTGTAATCGCTTCTAAGCTAGTGGATGAAGTAGAACTGCATGTGATCCCATTGGATATCTGTGGCATGGTGTTAGGGAGGTCGTATCTATATGATAGAAAGGCAGCCCTTCTCCATCATGAAAACAAATACCAAATCACAAAATATGGGGTAGAATATATTGTAAGGGCTCATCAAACTAAACTCAGTGCCAGCCTTGTAAGCCAAGACAAATGAAAAGGCTAGTGAATTACAGTAAGGGTTGCATGCATATGGTTGTAAGGGGAAAATATGCAGCAGTAGCTAATTCTTTCTAGGGTTGTGATCAGGAACATAAACAAGAATTATGTGAATTAATTTCTAACTATGATGAGATGTTTCAAGAACCAAAGGGATTACCTCCAAAGAGGGAAATCCAACATGAGATCCATTTGCAGCATGATGCTCTGCTACCAAATGTTGGCATGTACAGGATGTCGACCATTGAGATGGAGGAAATCAAAAAACAAGTGCAGGAATTGTTGGACCAAGGGGTCATCAGGTCGAGCACTTCTCTATGTGGTTCACTGATTGTCTTAGTGCCAAAGAAAGACGACACGTGGAGGATGTGTGTGGATTATTGGGCACTAAACAAAATCACGGTGAAAAATTGCTACCCTCTTCCACTTATTAGATCAGTTAAAGAATGTTATTTATTTCACAAAATTGGATTTGCATAGTGGTTATCACTAGGTAGGGGATGTTCGAATGGATGGTGATGCCATTCAGACTTTGCAACGGTCCAGCCATTTTTATGAGGGTCATGAATGATCTCTTTCAACCTTTCATTGATGAATTTGTTCTTGTATATTTAGATGATATACTTGTCTTTAGTAAAAGTTGGGTTGAACATGTGAGTCATGTAAAGAAAGTGCTTGATGTATTGAAAAATGAAGAACTCTATGTAAAATTGTCAAAGTGGGAGTTCGGGAAAACCTCTTTGGGTTACCTAGGTCATATTGTTGATCATGGTCAGTTAAAAATTGATCCCTCTAAAGTTGAAGCAATTGTAAATTGGCCTAAGCCTACTAGTGTAACCGAGGTCTATAACTTTTTTGGTGTAATCGAGTATTGGAGGAGATTTATTGCCAATTTCTTTGTTATTGCGGCACCTTTGCACACATTGACAAGTGTGAAACAGGTCTTCCAATGGGGAGGAAGACAGCAAAAGTCCTTCGAAATACTTAAGGAAAAGATTAGCACTGCGCTAGTATTAGCCTTACCAGATCTCCAACAGCCATTCGAGATCGAAACAGATGCTAACAGTTATGCCATGGGAGTTGTACTGATGTAGCAAAAGAAGCCGATTTGTTACCATTCTGAGAAGTTTTCTCAGGTTGTGATAAAATATCCCACTTATGACAAGGAACTTTATGCCTTGGTGCAGAGTGTGAAAAAGTGGAAACACCACCTGATTGGCAAAGAGACCATCATCTATACAGATCATCAGCCCTTGCAGTACCTTCAGTCACAAACCAAGTTGTAGCAATCTTATCATTTCAGGTGGATGGGTTTTCTTCAACAGTTTCATATGGTAATAAAGTATAAGAAGGGCACTAGAAATAAAGTGGTAGATATGCTATCTCGCCCTCATATTTCTACTTCTGTTATTTTGCATAATGATTCATTGTCATTTGCGAGTCATGTTGAACAATATGCTAACAATGATGACTTTAAAGAGATTTATGCAAAACTAACCCATGGTTCACAGGTGGACAACTATCGCTTGCAGGGGAAATGATTGTATCACCTTGGTAAATTGTGTATTCCCATAGGGGAAAGAGTACATGTAATTTGAGAGTCCCACACCTCTCTTGTGTCTGGAAACTTTGGTGTCGAAAAGAGTTTATGTCATGTACAAACATTTTGTTTTTGGCCACATATGAAGAACATTGTGACTCGCTATGTAAAGGGTTGTGTGATGTGTTCTGTTTCAAAGCCCTCTAATAGAAAACTCGAATTCTACACACCATTCCCTATTCTGAGTCATCCATGGGAAAGTGTGTCAATGGACTTTGTAGGATGTTTTTCTTTGTCTAGAAAGGGCCACGACTATTTGTATGTCATTGTTGACCGTTTTAGTAAGATGTGTATTTTAATGCCTTGTAAAAAGCAGATCACTGCAGAGCAGACTGCTTATCTTTTCTTTCAGCATGTTTGGGTCCATTTTGGGTTGCCCACATCGATTGTGTCAGATCAGGACTCTCACTTTCTTGGAGAGTTTTGGACCATCTTATGGAAGATGATGGACACTAAGCTAAAAAGAAGCACACCATTTCATCCACAAACTAACAGACAAACAAAGGTTGTCAACCGCACCGTGGTACACTTGCTATGAGGCTATTGTGGGAAACATCCTAAGTTGTGGGATGAGCATCTCCCATATGTGTAACATTCTTACAACCGAGCAGTGTACTCATCTACACAACATTCACCATTTGAGACATGTTTTGGTTACCTGCCAAAGGACCCTTTTAATATGGTCTTTGGAAGGGAAGACGACTCCAGTGGACGTAATGATAGGGACAAAGCTCAACAATTCATTCAGTGAATCCAGTTGATTCACCAACCAGTACAAGAGAATTTGGAGAAAACTCAAGCCCGTTACAAGGCTCGACATGACAAACATTGAGTCGACTATCAATTCCATGTGACCGATAAAGTGTGGTTTTACATCAATAAGGACAGGATGAAGGGAGAAGGGAAGAAGTTGCGACCAATCCGGTATGGTCCATTCACCATTTTGGAGAAGATTGGAAACAATGCCTTTCGTCTTGATTTGCCGATATATATATATGCAAATGTACTCCGTAGTGAATGTGGATAACTTAAAGTTGTGTGAACCACCATTGATCATTCACACCGATGAGGTGGGCACAATTCCTACAGTTGATGATTTTGCACTAGAGTGTCTTGATGAGTTACCTAAAGACATCATCCTTGACAGAAGAACCAAGACTTCACAATGAGGAGATGTGGAATACCTTTGAGTTGGTTTCAAAGGGATGCACCCTAACAAGGAAAAATGGCTAGAGAAGGAAAGGGTGAGGGAATAATTCCCTCACTTTCCAATTAACTAATAAAGCTTTTGGTGGTCCAAAAGCTCCTCAATGGGGAGGATTGATCTAGGTGGACTTTCAGACACAATGGCATGGAAAAGCTCAAAATTCAAAGTGGTAGAATAGTAGGTATCTTGACATCAGATCAAAGTACCCGCTGTCCTGATTCCAATAGTGTGAACATCACTCTAATCCGAGTCTGAATGATGAAGTTATGGCTGAAAGAAGATTTCCTTGTCCCTTTGGAAAAGGAGGCATTTTCTCTGAAAAATGGCTTTAAGCCTTTAAAAGGAAAATCGCAATCAGAGAAGTCAAGAGGCGAGCTTAAGGCAGGTGCAACAGAACCTCTGATTAGTGATCTCCGACTAAATTGTAATCGAAGGCAAGCAATGGCTGATATCGGCGATTTTAGGCAAGCGATCGGCAATATCGAGGCAGCAGAAGGCAGGCATGCGATATCAAAATCGGGCAGAGCCAACTTGCGATTGCGATATCAGCAATCGAAAGACAAAACCCTGGGTTGTTGTATGAGCAAGATGCCGATGCGATCGGCCGATGCCAATATCGGCGATCGGTGGTCAGCGGTCAGCAATCCCTCGCTAACAGGACTATTGAACCAATGATATGTCGATTGTGATATGGGGGCCAGACCCGATGGGTCTATACGCTCGATTTGCTATATTTGAAGTCCGGTTTTTAAGGTTTTAGTCAGACTTTTAGTGTTTTAAGGGTTTTCTGTGTATTATCGCTTCAAGCAAAAAAAAAAAAAAAAAGAGGTTATTCTCATTAATTAGTTGTGCCCGCAGATTCTTCTACTCCACTGACTTCTATTCTGAACAAAACCACCCCTGACTTAAGCATCTTTTGTCACAAAAGAGACATTATAAAAGCCCGATGATTGGAAAAAGTATGGGAGAGAGGATTTTTGGCATGTAGCTCGAGGCAGAGCTTACAGGAGGGGCAAAACTTCATTTTGTCTGAATTGGAAAAATTTTATATGGTTTATTCCCCTCTTGATGCAACGAACACAGTGGTGTTATATGTTTCTCCATCTGAGTTCTACATTTCTCAGCCATTTTCCAGAATGGAGGTGTAAGACTCCTTTTATGTAACTGATGATTGTATTCTCTTCTTTTCATGCCATTTAATGAATTAAGGCCTCCCCATTTATCGAGCAAGGCCCAGAGACGTAGTCCGAGTTGGAAGAACTATGTTATCAAGTCTTGTTGTCTTTTTTTTTATTCCTTATTTGTTTCTTCTTCTTCTCTCATGTGCACATTAAATTTATATGTTAAGCTACAATTTTCACATGTGATTATTTTCATACATTTATAAGAAAAAGATCCTTGGATCAGGTCACTTGAAAGTAAACCTCCAATTGATCATGTGGAGGAGCCTTCAAGGGGATTGAGCTTGTTACTCTACCCTTGCATGTACGTTCGATCTATGACTGTCCCCCCAGGTAAAATTGTTGTATTTGGTGAACATATTGACCATAATCCTAAGGCTCTACCTAAGTTGACGGCAGAGGGAAGGTCATGTTATACCTGGAACAGACGTTGGCTAGACTCACCTGGACTCTCTAGAGGGTAATATTTGCTTGAGATGGTTTATAGCAGTGTTACTTGCAGTAAAATGTTACATTAAGCAGGTTGTCAAGGTAACTAGTCCAAAAACTCATTTTCTATATAAAAAATTCACCTTAATCTCTTTGATGTTGAATTTCATCACCAACTAGTATATATTGATCTCTGTGAAGAGTAAGTTTGTGTGGTTTGAACTCCTATATTTTTTAGTGCGTGTTACTTTCTGTGTTGTTTTCTTAAATTTTTAGAGACTTCAGGTGTAATTTAGATATTGTGTGATTAATAATTAAAAAAAAAACATTGTGGCAAAACTACCAAGACAATCACATAGGATACTCGGGGATCCCCCTGAGTATACACCGAGTCAGTTAGAGAAAATTAAAGCAAAAAAATCTAAATCATCTGAAACTAGAACTACAACAAAAACTGAAACTTCTACTATTATAGATTTTGTTGTAAAGGGAACTAAAGTTAATCAACCTATAACATCCACTATTTCAGGCATTGAAGTAACAAAAACTGAATTTGATCAAACTCGGAATTTAACATCACACTTAGCACCAATTGATTTACAAATTACTAAAATCATTCAAACTGAATCAGATACTGGAGAATCTTCTAATAGAAATCTTGTTTCCAAACTAGATATTGACAAACCTGAGTCTGATACTTTTGAGCCTGAAATTCATAAACCTGCTACAACACATACTCTAGATCCTCCACTTTCACCACATTTTAAACTTATCATTATTGAAAATCTTCCCCCTGGTCTTATTTCCATTGAAGAACTTGTTTCAAATGAATAGGAAGAACCTCTAGTTTCTACTAGTGAACCTGCAGATATTTTAGAGCTTTTGTTTCGATCTCTTCACCCTGACCCTTGGTATTTTACACCCTTTAACTTTATAGGGCAATGGATTCTGCATTACACGACTCCTTATTCTACCGTACCCGGTTTTCACTAGTTGACAATGATTCCTAGAAGTGTCGTGACAGATACATCCATGTATTCCACTTTTCCAGAGTCCACATTGTATGGTGGTTTTTTACCACCTGGATATCACTCTCTCGCATGAGCTTATTCAAGAGCTTCTTCCTCGAACCCATCTTCAAACATGTCAACTGGTGTAATTAACCCTACCAATGAAGGTTTGGCATCTAAACAAGCCATTAATGTGATTTCTGGTAATGTTGGTAATCCACAAGCTAATCCATAGGTGGTTATTATTCGCCTAGGGGGCAATCATTGAATCCTCTACCTAGAGGACAGCCTTTTGGTGGACCTTACACTATAGATGGGGGGGAATACCTCGTCGGAAAGTACTTTAACTATGCTCAAATGCCTCAAACTGGCTTTGGTCAGCCTATTATGCCTCAATCCGCCTATGGAATGCCTTACCCTAGATTGAATACATTCTGAAACCCTTCTCAACAGTCAATTCACATTACTTCTTAAGTGCCTTTGTATCAACCTGACCAACCTCTTGAACAACCTATGCAGCAATCACCTTTTGAAGGTATGTCTTCTCAAGTTCAACCAATCGTCCAGGCTACCTCATTGACACCTACCCAGCAATCGTTTCAGCAGCCCACCCAAAATACCCATCAAATTGTAGGGCAATCTATAATGGCAACATCTATTCAAGTTCAACTAGAATGTCAATTCAAGGAGTATCGTAAATAATTGTCCCACTTACATCACAGGTTACTATGCAACCTTTTGTTCAATCATTACCTTAGGCATCTAGTGTTCAATCCATTCCTACAATTCCATCAACACCTCAAATACATGTTGTTCAGCCTAGTGTTCCATATATGAAAGTACCTTTTCACGGGCTATCTTTCCAAGGTATACCCTAGAGTCAGTTTGTTCAAGATACAACTTTTCAAACTTAATTTCTCTAAGGTCAACCCTTGCAAAGCCAACCCTTTCAAGGATAGTTTGTTCAAGTTCAAATGGGTTAGAATCTCGCCTTCCAGAATCAACCATACCCAGGTCATACGTTTCGACAACCTATTCAACTGCAATATGTTATGCCTCATCCTGATACCCAGGAGGTATGCACATCCCAACTGCTCAGGCTATCCTAGGATTGTTGAAAATGGCAACAAGAAATGCTAAAAATAGCACTGCTATAATTAGCAGTTTGGGTACTAGTGCTGGATTGAGCAACAGGGAATGAAAAATGGAAGTGCTAAAAATAGCATTCTATTTTTAGCAGTTCAAGATGGATTCCTATTTTAGTCAGTCCCTGGACTAAGAATAGGAAGTAAAATTCGAATTTGAACTTAGCAACTATTTGAAAATAAATTAATTAATTCTCCATGAGTTAATTAGTTGTGAAAAATCAAACATGAAGTCTATGTGAGGACATGCAACAGTTTCTCTATTAATTGAGGAATTTATCCATCAGTTAAAGAGATAAGGATGAGTTCTAATTTGAGTTGTAATTAGTTGGCTCAGTTAACTGATTCAAGACGAGTTAGATTGGTTTAAACATTTTGTTTAAATTAATGTGAGTTCAGTTAGTTAATGCATGCTTGCATATAACTGTTGCACTTCATATAACCAAATATTATCTCATGAATAACTCATGCATGTTAGTTCAGACAGAGACCCATTTGAGATCAATGAAGGGACAATGTACTATTAGTTGGATGAATATTTTTCCTATAAAGGAACCTCATCCATGATGAGGATTTATCTCCTTCGGGACTACATAGTTGGATCAAAGGTTAGTTAGTGTGTGAAGAGGCCAATTCACACAAGTGGCTGCACTAGACCCCAATCAAAATTGCGCAAAGAAATAGGAGGCTTGGAGGGCAGACTAGAGGTTAGATAGAGGCCTTTGACTGTCTATGAGCAGCAAAGGTATTACAGAGAGAGTAGGATATATTTTGAGTTGATTTTTTTTGTAATACTGGTTATATTTCCACTTGTATGATAATACAAAGATGGGGTTTTAGGCTGGTGCTTTCCCCTGGATATTTCTTCTATGTTATGTGTGATTGATTCCTTCTTATCATTTATATGTGTTCAATTGATGTTGCTCATGTTTGATTAAGCTTCTGCTAAGTTGGTTGTAGAAGTAGATCAAGTATTTTGCTTTAGTATATTGCATTATCAGGTGATCTACAGGTGGGAATTTCTACGTGGTATCGGAGCACAGGTGATCAAAGGAGAGAACAATATACTGAGAGGAGATTTCAAGATTTTGAGTTTTGGGCCGAGATACTACAGAGTAGATCTGAAAATTTCTGTACCAAATTTTCAGAAGCAAATAGAAAATTTGGATTCCTTGCGGAAAAAGACCCAAATTCAAAAAATAAATCGACTAAATCAAAGTTTAGATGAGGCAGAGATCGCTAATTTAAAATTAGCTCTTTTTCCATAAATTTTCGTGACGGCATAAAATATGAAAGAGATTGGTGTGCTAGCCAAGAACCTGTATGCACTTGAGGTACAAGATGCATGCAAATCCTTGAGGAGCAAGGCAAAGGTTAGATAATTGGTGGTTGAGAGGGAGAGTAAATTACCTCTCAACATGCAGTGCTAGAAGAAATCTCAGATGATTGTGGAGGAGCCATGATTGGTGAAGCGGCTTTAGTAGGTTGTGGAGCAGCCACAACTAGAGAAGCTGAGAGGAGATCAAGTAGAGACATCTATTCATGCAGAGATATCCAGTAGGGGGGAATTTTGAGCTAGGTGGGCAGAGGGATCACATGCATCCATACCTCCAAGTAGGAGGTGGGGTGATGTGGAGTGATCATCCCAAAAAGGCTAGAATAGGGGCAAGATCCTTGACATACCCAACCTCTTTGATTTGACTTTGCTACAAGAGCCTCGATGAGGAGCAGTAGGACTGACTGATTGGGTAGAGACAGATGCGGATGGAGCAGTAGAGAGAACTACATTGTAGGAGTCTCAAGACTATGTAGAGTTAGTAGGTTGCAACAATGTGAGAGGCACAGGAGTGTTGCACCAGTGCAGGATGGCACAGAGAGGTGTGCAATAGTGTGAGATGCATGGAGTGTTGCAGTAGCTCAAAGGTCATAGAGGGAGCACTTTTCAGTAGCAGGTAGAGCTTCAACATCAAAGTATGTTTCTAGCCCAACAGAGAGGTCAATGGGGAGTTTTTTTGTTCCGAGAGTTGTTGGAGCAACCACAGTTGGTAGAAGTGTTGCACACAAAACATTCCAAAGGTACAAGATTGGATTCGAGTTGAATACCTTTCTTGTTGAGAGGGAGTGTTGAAAATGGCAGCAAAAAATGCTAAAAATAGCACTACTATAAATAGCAGTTTGGGTACTAGTGCTGGATTGAGCAACAGGGAATGAAAAATGGAAGTGAAAATAGCATTCTATATTTAGCAGTTTGGGATGGATTCCTATTTTAGTCAGTCCCTGGACTAAGAATAGGAAGTAAAATTTGAATTTGAACGTAGAAACTGCTTGAAAATAAATAAATTAATTCTCCATGAGTTAATTAGTTGTGAAAAATCAAACATGAAGTCTATGTGAGGACATGCAACAGTTTCTCTATTAATTGAGGAATTTATCCATCAATTAAAGAGATAAGGATGATTTCTAATTTGAGTTATAATTAGTTGGCTCAGTTAACTGAGTCAAGTCCAGTTAGATTGATTTAAACAGTTTGTTTAACTTAATGTGAGTTTAGTTAGCTAATGCATGCTTGCATATAACTATTGCACTTCAGATAACTAAATATTCTCTCATGAATAACTCATGCATGTCAGTTCAGACAAAGACCCAGTTGAGATCAAAGAGGAGACAATGTGCTATCATTTGGATGAATATTTTTCCTATAAAGGAAGCTCATCCATGATGGGGATTTATCTCCTTCAGGGCTACGTAGTTGGATCAGAGGTTAGTGAGTGTGTGAAGAGGTCAATTCACACAAGTGGCTGCTCTGGACCCTAATCAAAACTATGCAATGAAATAGGAGGATTGGAGGGCATCCCAGAGGTTAGATAGAGACCTTTGACTATATGTGAGCAGCAGAGGTATTATAGAGAGAGAAGGATAGTTTTTGAGTTGATTCTTATTGTAATACTGGTTATATTTCCACTTATATGATGATACAAAAATGGGGTTTTAGGCTGGTGCTTTCCCCTGGATACTTCTTCTGTGTTATGTGTGATTGATTCCTTCTTATCAGTTATATGTGTTAAATTGATGTTGCTCATGTTTGATTAAGCTTCAACTAAATTGGTTGTAGAAGTAGATCAAATATTTTTCTTTAGTATATTGCATTATTAGGTGATCTATAGGTGGGAATTTCTACAGGTATCCTAGATATCCTCCTCTTCGTATGGGACCCACCCCTCGGTGTTATCAATATCCATCGCAAGACCCAAGTTGCTAGTTTCCTTTCATTGCAACTTTGGATTTTCTTGACCTCTCTCAGTTAACTAATGATTTGCTTCTTTATTTACCCTATTGATCAGCCATTCCTACTAAGTTTCCCATTGACATCCCTAATTTTGAAGGTAAGTCGGGTGAAGATCTATCCAACCATGTCATGACCTACAATCTTTGGTGCGCATCCAACTTGTTAAATGATGATTCTATTAGATTAAGTCTTTTTCAATGAACCCTAATCGGTTCGACAGCCAAATGGTATGTGGAATTACCATGCACTTCTTTCAACATGTTTAATGCCCTTGCTACAACCTTTTTGACCGATTTTCAATTACCCGTTCGGTATGATAATGGAACTGAACCTTTGACTTCTTTAAAACAGTCAACATCTACCCATATCTCAGATCACATTCATGAATGGAAACGAAGACCTCGCCCATTCAAAGTTTATATTCCATACCAGATTATGGTTGAATGGTTTATAAAATCACTTTTACCAATAATAACTGAAGATGTGTCTAAAGGGGGTGTTGTAACTGAAGAGCAGGTAATTGCTCGCGCTCAATATCTTGATCTTGTTTATACTCAGTCTGGTACTTTATATGAAACTATCCTATATTTACCCTAATCTGCTCCAAATAATCCACCTCTTCCAGGATCACATGCCACAGATGGCATGATTGGTTTTGTGAGCTAGAAGACTAAGAACAAAAAAGAAAAATTCTAAGAATGTTCAAACTTCGGCTCTATCTGATTCAACTAATGAAGATCCTTCTCCCAGAATTACTTCTGAAATTAACGACATAGATTCATCTACTAGTAAGGGTTAATCATATGGAAACAAGTAAAAGGGAAAAGGTAAAACTAAACAAGGCAACCACTCTAAAGAGAAATCAGCCAAGAACAAACCATCTGACAAAAAGAGGAAACCTTAGTATATTTGTTTGTTTTGTAAGGAAGATCATTATACTAAGGAGTGCCCTCATTAGGTTGAAGTTTCCAAGTTCGTCAAAATTTCACCCACACCGTTGTTTTGAAGTATCCTTTTCCTCAAGACAGTAAAATGGTCTCTCACGACCAATCCTCCTCATCCCAGCCAGCATATATCATGATGATGTCTTCCAAAGTTATGGTAGCAACGAGACCCAAAGATTATGCATCAAAGAGTCATGTTGAAAATGGATATGACTCTAATTCATCTGGTCAAAATTTCACGTCTAATCCTCCTTATTCTGAACCATTTCACATTGAAAAACCAAATCCTAATATGGTAGTTCATCCACCTCCTAAGGGTATGCTTCTTAAGTCAGCCTTTAATCCTCATGCGAGAGCTGCCCAAAATTATAACATCGTTGAAGATCTGGCTATGTCACCTTAGGGCATGTATGCCCTTGAAGTGAAACAAACTTGTCTAGAGAAAAGGAAATTATTATTATCAATGATAGTAGTTGTAGATCCTCAAGACTCCCATTTGATTGTTTTTAATCTTGAGAATCATGTCCCACATCTCCCACACCAACTGGATTTTCAGATACAAATCCACATCAAAACTCGACGAGTTGTCCAAACAGTGATTGACAAAGGAGCATCGACATGCATTATGTCCATTGCTTGTTGGAAAGCTTTAGGTTCTCCAACAACCAATCAATCTCCCATGACTTTGAAAGCCTTCGATGGAAGAGATTTTCTTCTGTATGGACTCTTAAATGATTTTCCAATCGAGTTAGAAGGAAAAACAGTTACAATAGACATTGAGGTCGTTGATGCTCAATTGATTACAACCTTTTGCTTGGTCGAAGCTGGACGTATGCCATGGCAGAAGTAGTATCATCATATTTTAGGATGATTATGTTTCTTCACAAAGGAAGAATTGTGAAAGTAGATTAATTATCCTACTATACCTCTAACCCTAATTCTACTGGCAGTATCCCATTTGTTGGAAAATTGACCACTCCATATGAAGAATTTGGTGTTGGCCTGCTCAAACTTTGATGGGAAATTTAGCATTCCCTCCACCCGTTCTTCTTCAGAATGAAGCAAAGGTCAACATGATTACATCAAGAAATTTTGAAATGGGAGATCCATGGAAAGTACCGTCAAAATAAAAAATTATCTTATATGGTGATGAAATGCCACGTAGTCCTTTCGAATTAGCCTATGAGACCATTCATACTTTTTCAAACCCATCAACATCAGATGAAGATCAAATGAATATGATCATTGATGAATATTCTCATTTGTCACGCTTAGAGCCAATATCTATGCCTGATCCTTTTAACAAATATTTTTTAACCGATGAAGGGATTATGGAGATTATGACCTTGGATGAAATTCCATGGGATGATACTCATCATTGTTCAACTTTCTTACCATATTTTGATAAATTTGAGAATATATTTTCATCATTATTTTCATCTAAGACCCTTAGCGATCCCCAAAATCCAATATCTACCCTTTCTTCCAATTATGAACAAAATTTAGGGAACATATCAGCAACAGTACCTATAAATATCTCAGTAAAACCTGAAATAATTGAAAATATTCATATAGGAGCCTCTTGTTCATTAGAATATATTTCAACTTACAAAGCCCTATTTCAAGAGTTCCGTGACATTTTTGCTTGGTCCTACAAATAGATGCCAGGAATCAACCTTATTATTGTTGTACATGAAATAAAAACCTATACAGATGCTAAGCCAGTTAGACAATGATTACATCCTATACATCCACAAAAATTTGCTACTATCAAAACTGAGTTTGAGAAATTGCTTAAAGCAGGATTCATTTACCTTGTTCCTTTAACCAACTGAGTATCAAATATTGTGCCCGTTAATAAAAAGCAAGGAACCATTCAAGTGTGTGTTGATTACCAAGATATCAATAAATCTTGTCCCAAGGACAATTATCCAACTCCACACATCAACCAAATTATCGACGACTATGCCGGAAATGAATTTTTTTCCTTTATGGATGGATTTTCTGGCTACAATCAGATAAACATACTCCTTGTTGATCAATATAAAAGCGCATTTATATGCCCATGGGGGACTTTTCCTTATCGCAAACCCCCATTTCGCCTAAAAATTGTTAGTGCAACTTTTCAACAAGCAATGTATTACGCATTCCACAATATCAAGCATATTGTTCAGCCTTATTTTGATGACCTCCCACTCATTCCATGAAACGGCAAGATCACCCAATGCACTTAAAAGTGATTTTCATTAGGTGTAGGTATTACAATATTCGCTTGAATCTGCACAATTTTTTTTTTTGTGCAATCTGGTCACCTTCTAGGATTCATCGTTTCAAAGTAAGGCATTTGTGTCTATCCTCTCAAGGTAGAGGCAATTTTGAATTTTCATGCTCCTTCTAGCTTGACTCAAATCCAAAGTTTGCAAGGGAAAGCAAACTTTTTGCGTAGATTCATCCACAATTATGCTAAACTAACACAGTGTTTTACTCGACTTTTGAAAAAGGGTATTCATTTTTTTGGGACAATCTTGTTGATAAAGCTTTTGATGTGTTAAAGCATGCACTGACTAATGTGCCTTTACTGCATCCACCCAATTATCATCGAGACTACTTTTTGTACTTAGTTGCGTCTGATGCCACCATTGGCATGGCGTTAGTCCAGGAGGATGATTCTGACAGTGAACATGTGATTTACTATCTAAGTAGGAGTCTCACTAAAACTGAGATTAAATATGCACATGTGGGGAAGCTAGCCCTAGCGGCTGTGCAAGTTGTTCAAGGGATTTCATCACTATATATTTCTTTGAAAAATGACTGTCATTTCATATTGCAACCATATGATGTATATTCTCATGAAGCAACTGCTAGGGGGAAAATACTCAAAATGGATAATCACTTTACAAGAGTTTGATCTGGAATTTAAAAAATCCAAATCAAAGAAATCCTTGGTTATCGTCGAATTATTGTGTGACTTCCCTCACACTGATATAGAAACTGTAGCAGAATATTCTTTTGATGACGAATCTCTCTTTCTTATTAGTTTTTTGATCTGTGGTATGGAGACATCATTATATATCTCCAAACACACTTTTAGGCCTGACTTATCCAAAATTGATCGTCGACGAATTCGATACTAGTCCCAACAATACAACATTATTGGCAGCACTCTTTATCGTCATGGTGCCAATTTTGTATTCCGATGTTGTTTAAATCTTGAAGAAGCTGAAAAAAAAACTTTGAATGGTTGCCACTCTAGACCATGCGGTGATCACATGTCTGGGTATGCTACTACCCAAAATATATTATGTGCTAGCTATTTTTGGCCATCAATATTTAAAGACTACATCACTATAGTCCAAAAATGCCATAATTGCCAAATTTATGATCACAAAATGTGAGCACCTCCCACTCCTCTTCACCCAATCATAGTTGTCAGTCCTTTTGCTAAATGGGGCATCGACTTTGTCACTTGTAACCCTCACTTGGCCGGGGGGCATGTATATATCATCCTTGCAGTAAATTACTTTACAAAATGGGCCGAGGTGATGCCTACATATAGAGATGACGATGAAACTGCAACTATTTTCATTTTCAATCATGTGATTTCTCAGTTCGATGTCCCACAAGCTATTGTCATAGACCATAGTAGTCATTTTCGCAACTTTATGATGTTTGAATTGTCCACGCAACTTGGCCTTTGTCATGACAACTCTACTCCGTATTATCCACAAGCTAATGGTTAGGTTGAAGCTATCAATAAAGTTTTAACCAATATGATTAAATGGATAGTTGGTATCCATAAAGGAAACTGGCACCCTATGCTCTTTTCAGCACTATGGGCTTACTGAACTATTGTAAAAACATCGGCCAATTTTACCCCTTTTTAACTCGTTTATGGTTTGGAAGTTGTATTACCTATTGAATGTGAAATTCCATCTCTTAAATTAGCTATCAAATTATTACCTGCTACCTCTGTAGATGAAGAACGCTTTGTACACTTAGCTCATCTAGATGAAAATCATCGTAATGCCATATTTGCTAGCGAAGCTCACCAGAAACGTGTTAAAACCCAGTACAATTAGAACGTTAATCCTCGTACATATTCAGAAGGTGACCTAGTCTTGGTATATGATCAAGCTCATGACAAGCTAGGTGCAGGAAAATTTGAGCCCATGTGGCATGGCCCTTATATCATAAAACTGGTATTAGCTAAAGATGTCTATGAGTTGATTGATTACGATGGTGTTCCTTTGGGAAAGCCCAAAAAAGGTCTTTACCTAAAGAAATATTTTGCATAAATTTTTGGTGAAGATCTGTACATTATTTACCATTTTCAGGTATGTGTGGTAGATTAATGTTTTTACTACTTCTTCTACTTATCTCTGTTGAGATTTTCTGTTTTAGTCAAATAGGCAAAAATCTCTGAAGGATGACAACAATAGGGATTCAGTTCCTAGATTAGCTCCAGGTTGTTGGGAGGGAGTTAATGCCTCCTATATTTGATGTGAGGGAGTTATGAGGCTGTTAGATTCTCTATGCTATATAACAGGCAATCATTCGGATGATTTGCTAAGAGTGTGTGAGGATTTCTTGATGTAATCTCCAATTTGATTAATATATTCCTGATGCCTATGTTTGGTGGACGTAGCCCAGATTGGTTGGGTGAACCACGTTAAAAGCTGTGTCTTATGTGCTTGTTTATTTTTTCTGATGTGTGTTTAATTAAGTTTGTTGTGCACCTAATCCAACAATTGGTATCAGAGCATGTTGGAGGTGTTGTGGATTGCTGTGCGTGGCGTCCTACAGACTGCGTGCTGTTGCGCTGAGGGAAGAACCTGCGTGTGTGCTGGAGCTGCTTGGTTGCGGGAAGCGCTGTGACCTGTGCGCATGGACCCTGTTCTTTAAATTGCTGGTGCGTTAATGTTTTTAAATTGCTGGTGCGTATGTGTTTTATTTGGTGGAGCCTGAACGCTGCTGTTAATTCATTGCTGGAGCCTGCTGCGAAATATTGCGTGGTGCGTGGTATTTTTTTTGTTGTTGGTGCGTGGAGCAAGGCTGCGTGGAGTCGGTTTTTGTTTTAAAACTGTTGGTGCGTGGAGACAGTCCAGAGATCCAATCGTTGCTGTTGGAGACAGTCCAGAGAGCCAATCGTTGTGCGTGGAATTGGTTTGGAGGTGGAACGCGGAGCTGATGCCAAGGCACTGGAAAACGGTACTGGTATGTTGTTCTATGCTGTTCACTTTTGATGCGTTAAAATGAAGTGAATGGTGACCTCGCTCTTCGCAAGCAATGGATAGGATATGAAACTACTACATGGAACAACGCAGATTTGTTTTTGAAGAGTCTTTTTTCGTAGGGAATGGCAGCAAGTTGAGTCAATTTTTAAAACCGCATTAGAATTTTGGGAAGTTCAAATTACAATGTTTGCAACGCAACCAAATTCAAATTCTTACGGATTTGTGAATTAGCAGTCGCGCCAGAATCAGAGGAAATGTTAATAAGCATTTTTACACAACGATTAGGATAACAATATGCAAATAAGATGATGTAAAATCAGTTTATTAGTCTCCAAAAAATAATCACAAATAAGCAAATAAGATTGCTTTATTGGTGCAAATAAATAAATAAATAAATAAAAACTGAAGTGTATGGTTTTTTTTTTTTGTTGGAATTTGCACAAAGTACAAGGAAAGTTTTTCCTTAAGAACAAATAATAAAAAAAAAAGGGCAGTTTGTTTTTTAAAGGCAGACGCAAATTTTTTTTGTGAAGTGCAAAAAAAGGGCAGTTTTTTTTTATGGCATAAGTACAAAGGCACAGGCAGATTTTTTTGTGTAAAATCGAGGGCATAGGCAGATTTTTTTGTAAAATCAAAGGCATAGGCAATTTTTTTATTGTCGGTTGGATATTGGAGATTATTGTGTTTTTTGTTGATACAAATGGCGAAAACTCAGAGTGCCCGGTTTGAAATTGAGAAATTTAATGGTAAGAATAATTTTGAGATCTGGAAGGTGAAAATGCATGACTTGCTGGTTCAACAAGGTGTGGCGAAAGCACTGTTGGGGAAAAACAAAAGGCCTCCTTCCATGACGGAGGATGAATGGGATGAGATGGATGATAGAGCTCTGAGCAGAATTCGGTTATGTCTAGCGGACGATGTTCTGTTCAACATTGTGTCAGAGAAAAGCACCGCAGGCTTGTGGTCGAAGCTTGAGAAGCTCTATATGATGAAATATTTGACAAACCGAATTCTCCTGAAACGATAGCTTTACAGTTTGCGGATGAAAGAAGGTACCTCAATTGCTGATCACCTGAATGTTTTTAATACCTTGTTGGTGCAATTAAACAGTCTAGATGTGAAATTTGATTCAGAGGATAAGGTGATAACTTTATTATGTTC
>APFE031566839.1:15516-35043 GCA_000404065.3 Pinus taeda | reverse complement strand
TCTAGCCTCTATATAGGCCTCATACAACAATACCATGCATCATTACCATGGTTTACTCATACCATCACTAATACCATGGGCCCATTACATTATTATTAACTACTTGTGGTCCCTTACATGACATGGGTTAACCACCTTATTTATTACTATGGCCCATCCCATTATTACATTATTACCTTGGGTACCTCCCTTGGTACCCCATATTATCCCCCCTAGGTATATAACACGGTAAATCCTGAGAGACTAGGAGGCACTCAAATTCCTTGCGGTGTAGGCGGAGAACTCCGGCAGCATCCATGCTTGTTTGGTTCTTTTCGGTTGGTTATGAGTCCCACATTCATGCATGGAATATAACATTGGGGTGATTAGCTGAAGAGAGATTTGGCTCAACCAATCTATGGTCGAGTGGAACGTGTTAGTCCCATCCCCGGTTGGTTTCTATATTCATTAATGAAAAATTCATTCCCTTGGTTTTTCATGTGTAAATGTATTGGTTTATATGTGGATTCTATGGCTAATTTATTTATGGTATTTATGTTGTTAGTATGCTCATTATGTATATGTTTTATGACAACAACTATGTATGGATCTCATCATGTTTTTACTTGTAAATGAATGGACAATGATCTATGACCTAATAGATGATAATGCAGCAAATGACTTGAGGGAACAATGGTTCTTAGCGATTCTCATATAAGTATGAGATCCCTATTCTTAAATCTGATTGTTTACACCTATAGATTACATATTTGTGATATGTTTGATGAAATGCCTATCATGGATAGTAGGGATCTGGTTAAGGGCTTGTTCAACTAATTGTTTTTGCATCATTGTTTCCCTATTATTTTACTGTTTTGAAGATGTAATTCCATTTTGGGAAGTGACCTGGGCTCTGGGTCTGAAAACGTGGCTTAAATCCCGAGGACGTTGGCACAGAACTGGACAAAATAGTCCCTGGACACTGGCATGCATATAGCATGAGAGCGTCCAGAGCCTCCTAGATGTTGGTAAGCCTATTTCATGAGAGCATCCATAGGTCAAGTGACCTAAAGCTTCAGTGGGACCGAGGGGCAAGCTACCTGAAGTGTTAGGATGGTTCTCAGGGGTCCTGTAGCTGATGTGTAAAGTTTGTATGTTGTGTTTCCATCGATTCCATTTCCTTAAGGTCACATAGGAGGTTGAATCTAATCATAGTAGCCTCTCATCGCATGTTTACCCCGATTGGCCAGTTACTTGGATAGATGTGGGAGGAGGGCATTACATAGTGGTAACAGAGCATGGTTCAACCCTCGGGCTAGATGGGTTGTGTGTTGGTCATGCATGTGTGTCTCTTACGCTTGCATTCCATGTGCTTGTTGCATTGCATGGTGTTGATCATGGTTGTAGTGATATCGCCATGTGGAAGTTGATGTTGTTATTGTGGAGTGCATCACTGTGACTGTATGACTGCCTACATGTTGATTTCGCTTACGTGTATCCTTCTTGCATGCTTGGTTGCATGTATCCTTCTTATAAGCCTGGTTTCAAGTATTGTTCACTTATTATTGATTACATGCATTCATGTGTGTGTGTGGTTGATTATGCATTGCTTATGTATGTTTATGTTTGCATGTGGCCATGTGTATAGTAGTATAATGGTTGTTTTCATGCATGAGGTCATGGTATGTGTAGTCAATATGGTCATGCATTGATGACTGGACTCTAACTAGAATGATGTTTATGTGTTGATGCATTTATTTGTTATATGTCTATATGTTGTTATGATTATGTTATACATGTATCACGCTAATTTGATGATCTTACAGATGATATATCCTCCCTGGATTATGCTAAAGTATGTTGGTTTATTATGATTTGGTTTATCTGACATATTATGCCTTGTAGGAGAAAGGTCAAAATGAATAGCAAGATGGTAGACTACAAATATTGTCCCTGTGAATCAAATGAGCAGCGTGGTGGGCACTCTTCTGATTTGGCAGACACATTGAGAAGCTTGAAGGAAGAGATAAGGAGATGTAAGGCATACAATGACAGGATCATATAGGCACAAGAGAAACAAGCAGAGGTTAATGCAATACTCCTTAAAAGTTTGTCAGAACTGCAGCGACAAGGGTCACTTCGAATCAGCCATGGACAGGAGGACAAAACTAATAGGGAATATGGCAATAGGTCTTTTGGTAGACACAAGTCAAATAGATTTGACACACTGAGATATGGTAGGTTGTTGGACACTCTGGATAGGAGGGGTGATGAGTACATGTACTATTCTAGTTCTGGTTCTGACAAGCATCATGATCATCATCATTATCATCCTTACAGGAGGGGTGATAAGGGATACTTGCGAGATGAATTTAAGAAAGAAAAGCCACCTACTTTTGATGGATATGTGAAGAAGTCAGAAGATGCAGAGGCTTGGGTACTTGGGATGAACAAATTCTTTGAGTTGCATGAGTACATAGATAACATGAAGGTCAGAATCGCTATCTTCAACTTGAAAGGTAAAGCATACATTTGGTGGGAAGACATGAAGCAGGTCAGAGAAATCAGGATGGATGACTTGAGTTGGCACGAGTTCAAGAGGCTTTTTAGGAAGAAATACTTGTCATAAAGGTACTGCGAGAGTAAGGCCAAAGAATTCTAAGAGCTAAAGATGGGGTCAATGATAGATGAAGAGTACACAATCAAGTTTTTGGAGCTATTGAGGTATGCACTATATCTTACAGATGAGAAGGCTAAAGTTCAGTGATTTGTCAGTGGTTTGTCATTGGCATTTAGAGATCAGATTGAGTATGATGAGCCTCAGTCACTTGAAGAAGTCATTGGGAAATTGAAGCATTGCTATGAACAGTCAAAGCATAAGAATGAATCTCAGCAAGGATGGAAAGGGAAAGGCAAAGGTAAAGGTAGATGGCAACCTAAGAGAGCAAGGCCTCAAAAAGCAAGGGAGAAAGAAAATGTGGCACCTCAAAAGAAGTTTAATGCAGCTAGAGAGGGAAATGGATCACAGCAGTAGCACAGAGGTAATGATATTGGATAGTTGGAGTGTTGGACATGTAGTGAGGAACACCTTAGGGGAGATTGTCCACAGAACCATGGTGGTAGGCCTAAGATATATAGTGCACAGGAGGCGCAAACTGTTGGGGATATGGGGCAGAGTATTCCTCATATTTATGCAGTCATGGGTAATAGACAGGCAAAGCACCAGGAATCTATCATTGAGATGGATGGTAAGCTTTGTGACCAAATTATTTATATTTTTATTGACCTTGGATCTAATTATATCTATGTTAGTCCTTACTTGGTGGATAAGTATGGTTTGAGTAAGGAATTGCATGCAGAATCTTGGTTAGTGCAGTTGGCTACAAGTACAAAGAAATATCTGACAAGGCTACTTGTCAACAAGAAGTATAAGAAATAAATAGAAATATGGCAGTAAATACAACACCAAAAATCACAGTTCCAATTAAGGGTGGGACCACGAGTTCAAACCCCCCCTTCTTGATGACGTCACAACTTCCCCCCTTTGCCACCCTCCCCCCCGTAAGCCAACGATCTTGCACAACATACCACCGTCATCTGATATACTATTTGGAACCATGAGTTGGATTTACGAGTGTGGACCCCCTGGATGACGTCAGAAGCACCCCTCCCCCACATGTCATTGATCTCAACCAATTCTCCACCTCGATCTGATACATTGGATTCGTGAATGGGGACCGCCCACCCCCTCTACTAATCATGGTCGTTGGTTTTGGCCCAGTGCTAGAGGCCAAGTGTTCCAAGCATCCGCTAGTGAACAAGAGGTTCGGGCAAGCTAGAACAAGTCTTCATGGGCAAATGCCTTAGACTGAATCCATCTTCAGAAGTATTTCCTCCTACCTACAAGCTACAAAGTACCACAAGCACTATAACTCAGACCACAGGTGGGGGCACAATCTCATTGGCAACCATCAAGCTCAAGAAGATCAAGGCAACAATTCGACATAACTTGCTCTCAAGATTACTCATCCTTTCTATTAGTCAAATAATAAATTATCTATGTATTATAATAGTCAACCCTAAGACTACACTTTTAGTCTTTCAAATAAATTAGTCAAAAACAATTTCCAAAATCTTAAAATTTTACAGCTCAATATATAGTCTAATTTCCCATTAGACAAACTATAAACTCATATTTTGAACAATGTAACCTTTAACCTATTTAATATAAAATATCTTACTAAAAATAATAAATTAAAATCAAAAATTATAATAATTTATTATTTTAATTTTTAACTTTCTTATTTTATTATAACTTTTTTAATAAATATTTTATTTGCAATATATTATTTATAATCTTATACCATTTAAAAAAAATTAAAAAAAATATATCTATAATATATAGTGTCTTCAATGCCCCACTTGTCTTCCCTCGCTCTCATCTAATACCCATTATGTGATATCAACCATTTTTTTCTAATAGCACACAACGGACCTTTGTTTGTCATTGTTCACCTTAAATCTTAAGGTTCCATTATTTTCATAAATCGCTTTGAGCGTGTTTTAATATCTTAGCATTTATATTAGATACAAGCTATTCCATAGAAATTAATCAATGCTTAAGTATTATCGTTTTAAACATTTTTCATAAATATGGTTGAAGTAATAATAATAGTTATAATTTCCATTAAAAAAAAAACAAGAAATTATGGAAATACTAATGCAACTTTATATATCATTGAGAAAAGGAAATATTTCTTTTATATCATTAACTTTGCATTTTCAGTTTGTTCCTTCCATCTCCATCACCATTTGAGAATAAAGGAAAATTTCCCTTTTCTTTAACTTCCACACTATTTAAAAAGTTTATCATCCAATATTCATTTGTCACAAATGATTAAAGAACTCATTATAAATATTTATGATATTTATGTTTAATTGATAAATTGTTATTTTATTTCTAATATTTTAATGAATATATTTAAAAATAAATAAATAAAAATGATATTTTAATGTTTATGGGACTAAAAATAGTTTATGGGATTATTAGCTTCCTTGTTTTTCATTTCTTGCTATTCAATCTTTTTCTTATTCAAATTGATGATGAGTTGGTCCATCCTTCTAATAGTCCCCTTGCTGAAATGACAATGTCAAGGGACCATGCTAACATATTGCCATAACTATCCCTAATGTCTTTGAAAGCATAATATTCCAAAATAAAATGTTTTTCTGGTTCCTCTGCCTCGGGAAACACAAAAGTACACACATGTTCTTCCCAAGCTTCTTTAGGTCTTTTCCACCATCCTATTTCACACCGAAGTTGATGCGAGTTAGTTCTTAATTGAGAAATAAGAATATTTGCTCTCCACGGAATGCTAGCTCCAATGTACTCTTTTTGTTGGAGATCAAAAGTGGGGTTGAATTCCTCAACATAATACTTCTTCTTACACTTATAGAACCTCTCCATAACAAAATTCTTTAACTCCTTGTTATTTGTGGGATAGGCATTGAGGTAGATATTCCATTTTTGCATCCATTTGTTATTTTGTCTCATCCATGTTTTCTTTCTCTCATTCATGCCTTCATTGAAGATAACTTTAGGCCATCAACCTACTCCGATTTGCTCAATTATTTTTAGATATCTTATGAGACGCACCATAGAAATTGCTTAGATAGGAGTTGTTTTTGTTTCACTCAACATTATCTCATAAGGAATTAAACTTTTTATTTTGAACTTGCTCACGATCAAGCGTCTTTGGATTTTCTCAATTTGTTTGCATTTTGAGATGGAAGTGTTCCTAGCCCACAATTCACGCCCATACAACATCACTGGACAAACTAAGTGTCCAGAAAGCACTTTAATCATTTTTCATAACTTTACCTCTCTACATCTGTTTTGAAGAGCATATAATGCTTCTCACCCTCCTAAAAATCTCTTCTTTCTGTAGTCCTCCCAATTAAGATTGTTGTTGAAATCAATCTTGAGGTGCTTGTACTCATTTACTTCTTCAATAATGTTGCCTTCAAAGAAGAGCGTATGTTGGTTATGCTTCCTTTTATTAGAGAAAATCAGTGTTTTGTTCTTATTGGTATTGATTTGCATCCCGCTGCTCTACAAAAAATTTCAAGGGCATATAGGTGCACCTTCAATCCATGGGCCGATTTAGCAATCAATATAAGCTCATCAGCATATAAAAGAAGCTTTATCACAAACTCCCCCAATCGAACACCATCTCCACCTTGCAAAGTTAGCCATTCTTCTAGTTTATATATAAACCAAAAGGAATGGGGGATAAAGGGAAGCCTTACTTGACTCCAATGTCACTTCTAATTCTTAATTTAAATGTTAGGATCATAGAACATCTAGAAAAATGGCGATGTCTAAAGACATCATTGTTTGACCTAATTAGCCAACAAGACAAATCATCATGGAATTTTTTTTGGCCTACAAATAGGCTACTTCATAAATAAATACCATGGACAAAGCCATGGGTGCTCGTATGCTTGGAGTTAGAAACCATCGATAACTTGAACGAGTCAAGTTTACTTGAACAACCTTAACAATAAATGGTAATCGAGTATATAACACACACACACATGGATTTTATTTATTAAAAATATTATTTTTTAAAAATTAATTAATATTTAAATTTTAAAAAAAAAAATGATATTTAGTCATATGAATCACAATTTTTATTTTTTATTTTAAATAAAGCATATAAATTTAATTGATTAGCTAAGATGTGTTATCCAACCCATTACGTAAGAGATGTTGTAATGTCCTATTATGTAAACATTTTGCTTGGTCAAATTACCTAAAGTTAAAACCAAAACTATAAAACTAATAAAATAAAATGTATCGTTGGCGATTTTTGGGCTCTGGGTTTTGACAACCTATGGTTTTGCTAATTGTATTTCTTATGCAATATAACCTATTTAAAGGCATGGA
The DNA here is from genome assembly GCA_000404065.3 of Pinus taeda. Taxonomy (NCBI): domain Eukaryota; kingdom Viridiplantae; phylum Streptophyta; class Pinopsida; order Pinales; family Pinaceae; genus Pinus; species Pinus taeda. Next base: position 28,115 of record APFE031566839.1, on the reverse strand, counting down.
GAAGAGATCCCCAAGGGTTAGCTCAGTTGGTCGAGTTATCGTCGTTAAAAGCACCTTTGCTATTGAGAGGTCACAGGTTCAATTCTCTCAACACTCTCAAAGTTAAGCTCCATGGTTGAGCCAATAGGAAGTGATTCCTTCAGGTGGATCTTCCTTGTACAAATATTCCATGGACCTAATGGTCACCAATCTTTAAGGTATGTGAATCACACACACATGTAACCAACCTAGATCAATCTTAACTCTCGATCTATCAAGCGTCGATAGGGATCAAATCTCTCAAGGTACAAACCTTGAGAGATTTGATCTCTCTTGGTGCTTGGCAGATTAAGGTTTTCACCTTGAGAAATTTGATCCCTCTCAGTGCTTGGAATTTCCGGACTTAAGATGGATCTAAGCTAATAATAGGTTAATTAGTTAAAAAATTTATTTATTTAATAATATACTATGTTTATTCAAAATTTTAAATTTTTTCTTCTATTTTATTATTACATCCATAGGCATGTCTATTTTGGAATAGGGCTTCTAGAATTTTTATTTAACTAGTGCAACCATATAAATTAAATGGTTATTAAAAGCTTATAGGCATCAATCCATGAAAACGAAAACAAAAACAAAATAAAACAAAACAAAACAAATACGTACTTCATGATAGATCTCATGTTGCTAAAATTATAAAAGGAAATAAATAATCATAAAAATTAACTAACTTATAAATTTATTATTAATTATTAAAAAAATGTGGGGTAAATATTTTATTACCTTATAAATAAGAGTGCACATGGATATGTTAAACACTTTAGGTTAATCTTTCATTGGCAAGACCAAAGCATAGCCTAAAGTTCACTTTTCGTAGAGAGGCATAGGATAACATGGTGTTCAAAAAAACAAAAGATTATACATATATTGAAGAGTAGGTCAGATTGGCCATCAGGATAGACTATGATGCCAACAAAAAAAATAAGCATAACATAAGACTAAGCAGAGGAATTAGAGTCCATAGGGGTCCTCATTGTTGTTGAGGGTGTTTCCTAATGGGGGGGGAATATCAAGGTGTTGCGTTGTGTGATCACGACGTTGGTGAAGGTCCCTCATGTAACGATGTAGATGCTCCAAAGAGTGTAGGACGTCTACTCGATGCTTGAACCAATCCATTAAGATTTCGTGGAGGAGAAATTTCAAATGCCAATATAAGTTGATGGTGTACATGTATTGGTTGGAACAACATTTGGCACCCAATCTACAAGTTCTACAAGAACCTCCATGTTTGAAAGTTGATGCCAATGAGAGGCTCCTTCTCGCACCATACGGGTGAGCTCCTCCTAGATGGGGCCCGGGGTGAGATCCCAAAACCTAGTAGTTCTTTCCTCCAAGTGATGGTGGATACATGAGTGTCCCCAAGAGGCTTGTTGTTGGCAATAGGTCACTCCTCAGTGAACATGTGCACATTGATGGGGCATGGTGGGAGGCCCATCAATGATTTTAGATCTAGTTGTCAGCGTGGGAATGGTATAAGCGACAAACACAAAGATAGGTGCCACATATAGAAGGGAAAGAGATAGGTAATCAAATGATAGATGAGACCAAGATCTAGTAAGGGAGAAAAAACCCAACAATCCATGTAAAATGCGAGCTAGCTCAGGAGGAAGTGCAAAGGAAGACACAATGCTTGCCTAAAAAACCAACAAAGGAGAGTGAATAGTAGTAGGAGAAAAAATAGTGAGAGAGCACAGAAACACAAAAACAAGCCAAGAAGTGCAAGAAGAGCGCTAGACAAGACTACTAGTAAGGAGACACCAATAAAGAATTCAAATGTAGAAACAAAGACCAAGCAAGGGGAGATATTCAAACCAAAATATATTGAGAGTGCTCCCACTAAAAGTGTATAACACCCAATTAGACCTTCATCTAGCATGCATGAGGAGCTGAAATCGAAGGCAACACCATGAGAATCGAACCTGCGAAGAGCAGGAAACAACCGGACCGGTCCTATACTCTAAAATAATATTTAGAAATGGCTATAGAAACTCTAGTTTGGGAGGGGGACTTGTTAATTTTAAGTAATATTTATATAACATGGATAGAAGAGCTAGGCTTGGCCAAGGCTCAAGGAGGTGGGCTAGCTAGTGACCCAAATTTAGATTAGCAAGTGTCAATACTTGAGTTATAGATGGGGGCCTATGGTAACCAAAAACACCAAGTGCAAATTAGACCATGAAGTAGAGTACCATAAGTTTCATTGGAGTGGGAATGGTTGTCACACAAGCAAAGGCCTGACAAGTAGCCTAGCAGGACAACAGACATTCATTACAATGATTATGATCATGCATGAGTTCAAGTGAATTACAATCGGCCCACATGAGATGAGGCCTTGAGATCGATAGTGTCATAAAACTATCTATGGGGGCATGTTGCCATATCCCCCAAGCACTTGGCTAGGTGGGCAGTGGCAACCCGACCCCCACCCTGCTCACTTTTGCATCAAAAAAACCCCATCTGGGAATTAACATAAAAGTTAAACATATATACATTTTAAAAAAATGTAACAAGATTCTTAGCCATGGAGATTCACCCCCACTTTACCATATTTGTAAAGGCATGGTCTAACTAACAGATGAAATGGCCTTCTTCAAGACATTTTTTCTGGTTAATTTTAATCAAACTTTGGCAGATATTTTTTAAAATTTAAGTTTAATTCGTTTAATATTTAAAATTCAAGTGCCTCGGGTGTTTTTCAGGGTGTTGAATCCATTTATGCATTTAAAAAATGATATTAAACAACAAAAAATCATAATCTTGCTTGAAATTGTATCATCAAATTATTGTGAAAGAGGTTTTTTTTTCCCAGGGAGAAAATTCGTAATTTCCATTAACTTATTGAAAATTACATGTTGTAGATGCCCATAGGCATATGCAAATACTGTGACCATAGTCAGATGTTACAGTTCCAAAATTTGTAATAGATAGACCCAGTTGGGTGTGTTGTACATCTATAATAATTACATATTCAAAAAATCACCATTGGGTGATCGCTGCTCAGTAGTCCAAAGTTGCTAATTACAAGATAATAATAAATTTCTAATAAAGAGACAAAATATATGTTGTTGATCTTATCGGCTATCCGCCTGCCGAAGTTCCTGGTCAATGTATGGCCTATGGAAGTACTAGTAGGTCCTCTCCGGTGTATGCTCTAAGATCAACCATTCTCCTCGAGGACAATGTGTTGTCTCTTTCGATAGTTTGTCCGCACTTTCATTACGCTCCCTTTTCTGAAACCAGATACACATCTTCACTTTGACCTACATTTTTCCAGTCTTTCCTACTCCCAATTCCTCTCATTTTCTTAGGAATATTTTTCTACTCCAACTTCCTCTCTAACTCTGCAACACCAGTCTCAGCCTTCATTGACACACTTGCAAACCCTTGATCACAACCCTCATAACTGCTCTTCGCAAGCCTTTGCAGATCACATAATTGTTCCTAGCTCAAGGAATTTAAATCCAACTCCATTTCATGGCCGCTATCTGAAATGCTCGATTTGTGCCTCTTAATGTAATCAACAACCGGCTCAGGAATGCAGCCTTCTCACTCTCATAATGCTCGAATAATTGTTTGATCATAATCAGATGCCATGGCCACAACTTCTTGAACTCAAAGATACAAGTTGGCCATTGGATTTTTTATAACACATCCACGATGTATCAACATGGTTTTTCTTTTCTTATTAATTTTTCACTTCTTCTCAAAAACCTTAATCTTCCACTTCTTCCCAAAACCCTACTGAGGATTTGGCCATGTTGTGAATAATATTACTTGGAGGACTATATTTGAGAGAATTGGCCAAAGCAATTTCAACAAATATCTTCATGGCCCTCGTTTTGCACAAAATTTATAATTATTATTCCACCTATTTTGAGTGTTAAAATAAAGTTTTAACTAATTATGCTTCATTTCCATTTATACACATTCTGATTACTTAGTCAATTTCAACTTCTTTCCCCTTCTACCCATTCCAATTCCCACCACTAAATATATCATGCTTGAGTACCAGACACTTGTTAAATATGAACTCTGTGCACTCTAACTCCTTATGGACATGAGATGCAAAAACACCTACAACTTTCTGATACTTTCTAAGTTTTATCAGAGCTCCCATTAACTCCCCGATGACATTCTAAGTTTTACCGATTACTTTGTTGCTAGCTCTGTAATCTTATCCGTTTTGGACATTAAATCCAAAACTTCCTTTGAACTTGTGATTATTAAACACATCCACCCATAAATAAAACTTTGGGATTCATAAGAACTCTGCAATGGAATCCGACTCTCAAGCATTTCATGCAAAACTACCTTCAAACTTGTAATTCTAACACACACATTTACCCAGGAATAAACCTTTTCTTGTGAAAGAGGTTATTTCGTGCATAAGTTCAATTGCGCCTATCAGTAAATAGGCTTTGTTACAAAACCATGGACCAATACCATGGCTTATCAATACCACATGCCCAAAAAAACCATAGTTCATTTCATATGACATTTTCTTTAATTAATAAATTTAATTAAAAGAGAAAAAAATGGCATAATTATTTTGGAGATAAATCTCAACCTTTGATTTGTGCATACTATTAAGAATATTTTAGAATATTCTATACAGGTTAAATCTTTTCTATCCATTTAACAATTCTTGATAATTGAATTAAAATTATGGAAGCCATATTCCAAGATAGACATCCCTATGAGCATAATTATTTATAATTACTAGCACATCCATATAAATTAAATGGTTGTAAATGTCCACAGACATCAATCCATTATAAACATCAAAATACTTACTTCATGTTACATCTCACATTGCTAAAATTAAATTTTTTATTAAAACTAACTAAAATTAGAACTTTATTTTAAATAATAATAATATTATTATTAATTAATAAAAAAAAAAAAAAAAAAAAAAAAAAAAAAAAAAAAAAAAATTAATATATAATTTAAACATATATACATTTAAAAACATGGAACAAGATCCATGGGGCATTTAGCAAACGGTGACAGAGTGTTCCATTAAGGCACTTCGTAGTGTAAAGGTCACATGTATGGAACTATGTGGGCAAAAAGCCATCCATGCTAAGGGTTGGTGTGGCCAAGGACATGTGTGATGCTTGGGTGATTTTGATGGATTAGATGCCCTTGGGTCACAACTGCTCAAGCCACAGATTAGGCATGCCAGTGATCTCAGGACTCACATTACCTAGCAAACAAAAAAATCATGGAACAAGCGTCTTAACCCTGGAGTTTTATTTCCATTTTACCATGAAGATTCTTAATTTGTAAATAGATTTTTTTATAATACCATGGCTTGTTAATACCACACGCCGAAAAAATCATAACTCACTTCATATGACACTTGTTCATGTGACTTTTTTTTTTAATAATCAATTTAATTAAAAGGGCAAAAAGGGCATAATTACTTTGGAGATAAATCTCAACCTTTGATTTGTGTAACAACTAAGAATATTCTAAAATATTTTGTGGAGGTTAAATCTCTACCATCGACCTAATGATTATTGATAATTAAATTAAAATTTTGGAATCCATATTCCAAAATAAACATGTCTATTTTTTAATTGTTTTGATATTTATTATGGATTAATGTCTATCAACATTTACCAACCATTTAATTTATATGGTTGTGATAGTAAGTTAGTGTAAATATATAAATTAAATGGTCAATAAATGCCAATGGGTATTATTCCACAATAAACATCAAAACACTTACTTAATCATACATCATAAGTTGCTATAATTGAAAAAATCATATGAATTAACTAAATTATAACTTCAATTAAAATTATTATTATTATTATTATTATTATTATTAATGTTAAATAGAATTAAGAAGAAGAAGAAATTATTTTAACGTCCATAAGGCTAAAGATAGCCTATGGGACAAATTTCTTCTTCATCTACTTGATGTATTTGCCCTGTTTTCTGTGAAGCTTCACAATTAATGCTCCCAACTTCTCGACAAACCCTTCGCTAAATAGATTATCCCAAGAGCTAGCTGCCAACATATCTACATAACTTTCTCTATTGTCTTTGAAGGCCTCACATTCTAAAATGAAATGTTTTTTTGTTTCCACTTTTCCGGAAGAACAAAAAATGCATACTCTTTCCTCCCATGCTTCTTTTACCCTTTTCCAGCGCCCTGTTTCACAACGGAGTTGATGAGAATTAGTCCTTAACTGAGCAATAAGAATTTCAATTTTCCAAGAGATATTGTACTCTATGTATGCTTTTGGTTGATGATTATGAGTGGGATTAAACACTTCAATATAGTACTTTTTCTTTCTTCCTAGCTGCTTATCCCAAGTATGCTTGTGGAACTCTTCCATAACAAAAGCTTTTATCTCTTTGTTGTTTATGGGACACACGTTCAAGCAAATACCCCATTTACTGAACCATTTGTTATTTTGCTACATCCAAGTTTTTTTTTTGCACAATCTGCCATTAAAGACAACCTCAAGCCATCTACCCTCTTCCATTTGCTCAATTTTTTTAATATACCTTATGACTCGCACCATAGCAATTACTTCAATAGGAGTAGCCCCTATTTCACTTAACAAGATAGCATAAGGAACTGCACTTTTAATCTTGAATTTGTTTGTAATCAAACGCTTCTGAATTTTCTCAATTTGTCTCCACTGCATGTCGGATCTTTTCTTTCTACAACCATTCCAGCTTAGATTTTTGTTGAAGTCAATTCAGAGGTATTTGTAATCCGCAACTTCTTCCAAAATGTTGCCTTCAAAGTAGAACTTATGCTAGTTATGTTTTCTTTTCTTAGAGAAAACCACTACTTTCGTTTTGCTGATATTGACTTGCATCCCCACACTTCTACAAAAATTCTCAAGAGATAGTAAGTGCTCTTGCAAACCAAGAGCCGATTTGGCAAACAGAATAAGATCATATGCATACAAAATAAGCCTTATGACAGATTTATTGTCAAGATTCTTAATTTTTAAATAGGCTTTGTTACAATACCATCGACTAATACAATAGCTCATTAATACAACATGTCTAAAAAACCGTAACTCATTTCATGTGACATTTTTTTAGTTAATCAATTTAAATAGTACAACCATATAAATTAAATGGTTGATAAATGTAGATAAGCATCAATCCGTGATAAACATCAAAACACTTACTGCATTATACATCTCACATTCCCAGATTAAAAAAGTCATAAAAAATAACTTAAATCATAACATTCTTTTAAATTATTATAATTAATCCCTGATGCGAGAGAATGAACAACAGGATGTGGGCCTCAGGGAGGGTGTCTACCACCCTATCAACCCCCTTGATTAATAAGGAGGGGTGGTGTGGCACTCCTCCGCCATGCATCCTCATGTGTGAGTTATTTCAAATTCAATGTACATGGGTGTTAAGTTAATCGACGAGATGATTATTGAGGTTCAGATAAAAGTGGTTCTCAATCCTACATGGTGACAGATATATTAGCTTCACGATCCTAAAGTTAGTATTGGCCTCAACAATGTGCGAGTCTGGATAGTCGCAATGGCATGGGGAGTGATGACAGGGTAAGGTGTTTGTTCTGACCGTCTGGGTCTTGTTACCTGATGGCCATGCTCAGTGGCTTGGAGAGATCAAGGTGGTGGCAAGCCTTCTTAGGTGTAGCGAAGTTGGGACCCTAGTAAAAGTAGCTCGCGACTTGGAAAACAACATATGGTCGTTGGAATTACAATATTATTGGTAGTCTCCTACACACTTGAATGCCAACTAGGTTCGAATCTGGGTCGTCAGGCTCAAAGTAAGGTATTGCATGGTGGTCTCCCATCTTGGTATCATCTTATCATTGATATTGATTCCAATCTTAGTTTTTGTATTTGGCATTCCTAAAATCTTTATGTAAATTAAGGTAGTAATATTGTATTGGATTAGGTTCTGGTAATTGAGGCTTCGTTGCTCTACTTGCATCCTAAGGAGTTCGACTGGAGAGGGAGGCATCAACTTACTACCTCTCTAAGACAACAACTCTATTCTGATTATGGTATGGAAGGATCTATGTAAATATTTTGGGGGATTGAGGGTAGCCCTATCTCTATTGTTTCGGCTCTATTTCTGGAAGAGCTCGATCCTTGTCATCTAAACTTTAAAGTTGGGTATTCTAGTGGACTATATGTATTTTATTTAACTATGGGCTTACCTTTAGTTCTTGGAGCCTATCTGCTCTGGTTGTGGTCATGGGCTTGCAGCTGGGTAGGTTACGACACACAACTTTCTTGTTGGGTCACTCCTTGTAGTATGGTTATTTGTTGGAGGGTTTTGTGTATTTCTACTAGAGAGTTGTGAGCACCTAGTTTCTTAGCTCTCCAAAATTTTCCTTGTGTAAAGAGGGTACCTGTTTGAGTGGGAGGTTATTTGTGGGTGAGAAGTCTAGGCGAGTTTAGCATATGTGGTGTGCTTGTGATCTACTTGCATTCATAATCCATTGGTGTGTAGTTCAAATTTCAGTGCCTCGACAATGAGGCATAAATAGGAGGGGTATTAGCTAGAGGGGACAACATGGTAGACCTTGTTTGGAGGATCTAGGTTAAAGTGAGTTCATTGACCCTAACCCCTCTCATACACCTAGAACTAAGGAGTTGGTCCCATCTCTGGACCACTTTGGTAGTCATTCCAGGCATATCACTTTACTTTTGGAGTAGCATAGTCAACATTGACATGATGACAAGAACGTGATAATTGGCTTCATGAATTATCTCCAGAGAAATCAGTGGTATATGCAAGACTATTTGGCCAACATGCAAAAGGATCAGTGGTGCATATAGGAGAAACTGAACAGAATTGAAGGAATATTGGCCCATATGGAGAATCATGTAAATTGTGACTTCAAGCTTCTGCCATCATGAGGCTATGGAGGAGAGAATCTTGCTCATGTTAATTCTTTTGACTCTTAACGGTTTCTAGCTGCATTCTAGTCTTGAAGGTCTTCTGATGCTATGCACCTTTCTAGTTCTAGTTAGCTAATTTTTTCTAATTGTTTTTTTATCTATTTTGGTAACTACCTACTCGCCAATAAAGTTTGTAACAATGAGGCTGGTAGGATTTTGGAAAGCTAGACACACCATTGTAATATTTTTGCATAATGAAAACTTTTAGATTCACAAAAAAAATATTATAAATAATAATTATAAAATATATTAAAATGAATGGGGGTGGTAGAACATGTGACAATGGGGCATGTGGCGAGGGCTCGCCACCCTACGCATTAACTCTACCATAACGCAATATCCTAGCTAGAAGGTGGTGAGCATGTAACTTCAACGAAGGTCATAATACTTCATCAATAAGAATCAATTAATGGTTGTAACACTCATTGCATCATTATTGTACTAGACGCAGGATTGGTGGGCGAAAGGGGCAGAAGTTGAATACCCAAAAGAGTTTAGAGGGAGGAATTTAATATTGGTTTGGCTATGTATCACTTGGTGTTGAGGGTTCAATGAATCAATTCCTATATCTCTGCTCAAGGTCGGTGAGGGGTTCATGGAAGGATGGTGGGCTTAAGACTTTGAGCACATAGGTGGATCTACCTAGATTACGGCTCAACAAAACATCGAATGACGAGTCAATCAGAACATATTAAAGCTCCAGATTTGCAAGGTTCACTCTCGAAGCACATATGGGCAATGTACACTGAGATTAAACTTTATAACTCTGTCGTTGTTTGTGCATTGGGTATTTTCATCCTTGATAATACCTAGAATTTTTGGTTGGTCAAATTGGTGGTCAGGTTCGAAAATTACAATTTTAGTTTTCCCTTTCTATTTGATTTGTTAGGTGGAGGAGTCCAATAGTCCTCAGTTGGATGTTTAATGGGTCCGGTGGGTTGTTTTCAGTCAAAGGTGGGAAAAATCTTGGCCATACTGAGGAGAGTTATCCTCATAGTCATTTTGGGTTTGTGATTTCCTTAAGTGGTTTCATTTCATTAATTGTAGTGCATCATGTTCTTGAATTTATCAATATGTTATCTTGGGTTAAGGGGTAGGCGGTTTTTCCCCTTCGGGGTTGAATTGGTTGTATTGGGTCTATTACATCCTTTAGTATCTTTTTTTGGTTAATTTTCGGGCCCCTCATTTGTGAACCTATTCCTTCCTTGTCTTGTGTAAAGTGGCAGGGGGGGTTTCCTTCTTTTGGGGGCGTGTTGGCATGTATTGAATGAGTTAGGGATAGTTGGCTAGCCTAGCTCTATTATGTGGTGTTCTAGGAAACTCAGAGCGGTCTCATCCACTTGCAGAGGGAAATGTTAGTTCTTATAGAAGAGTATGTGTTATAGCCATGAAATTTTTTGGAGAGGCTAGAATATATGATATCTCCAAAACCCAGAAATAGTTTATGGAAATTCCACCTAGAAATGACTTAATTAGATTATTAGTCATTTTTAAAATATTTCCTTAAGTCTAAACTTAGGGAATATGAATAATTAATCATAATTAATTAAGTTATGGCGTGAATCTTCTAGAAACTCACACGGATCAACTTCAATTTAATCCTAGCAATAGATTAAGATCTAATCTTGGTCGTTGAAGTCTTGACAAAGGATTATAAGAAGAAGTCGATGGGCACTTGGAGAAGACACTTGAGCAGTTTGATTTCATGAGCAGGTCAATTTCAGTTGCTGGAAAGATAGCTAGTGAGATCGACGCTCTGAGGGAGGGGCATGGATAGTGTTGTTGGAGGAGGCAATCTAGATCCAATGAACTAGTTGTAGAGAAAGGCAGAGATTTCTCCAGGAAGCAGCACAGAGGCAGCGCATAAGATTCAGTGAGCAAGTTTGATTTTGCTAGGGTGAAGCTGGATTTCAGTTCCAAAGGCTAGAAAGTATTTGCAGAGTGTTGGAGGACCAATTTCCCAACCAATAGAAGGTTGGACAACTTGACCTTCAGTTGTTCCAAGCAGAGTGTGTAGCATACTGTGTTGGTGTGATGAAGTAGCTACGCGAAACTAGGAGGACGACTTGATTTTCAGAGAGATGTTGAGTGTTGGGATTGCTCGGAGTGAGGGCAATTTCCCTCAAGATATTTTTGCAAGTATTTTTCTCTACAGGATTGCCAGTATTTGGCATCCAAATTATTGTACTCAGATTTCATTGTTGCTTAATAATAAAACCCTTGAATGTTGCACCTATTTTCCAGAGTTGAATTTTTTTTCCCGGGGACATTTGTCCAAAAATAATTGTGTCATTTTATGTGCATGTGATAGTATTTCTTCCAGTGTTTATTTATTCCGTAGTTTATTTATGTAGGTTGTAGTGTGATTGATTTAGTGTTTGTTGTAGTTCACAATAAATAATTTGTTAAATTTAATTAACAATAAGGAGAATTATTTCAAGTTACTGCAATAGGATTTGGGTCTTCGAATTTTCACATGGTATGAGAGCACAGGAAATCAGCCAGAGCTCAGTAGCGAAGGAAGAGGGAGTTTCAATGTTCATTGAGGAGCATTAGTTTGAAACCCTAAAGGCAGCACAATCACCTTGGCCAAGAGGTCAAATTCTTAAGAAGAAAACGATTTTTCTGAAAGGGACAAAAAATTTGATCTCTCCAGCTTGAGAATTTGTGGAGGCAGAGGGAGCATCTTGTTAGAAAATTATATATTCAGAGCAATGGAACACATAAAATATTGCAGAAATATAAACACAGAAAACACATAAAACAAGAGAGACATAGATATTCGTGGTTCACCCAGTTTGGGCTATGTCCACAGAGAAACAGCCAGTCCTTCCTTTTATATTATCTAGCAAACTGAAGAGATACAACCTACAGCAGATCCGTTGTAACTCCCTCTTTGCTCTCAATCTCCTCTCTCTTCCTCACTCAGAATACAAATCTACATAGACGCAATACAATTATGTCATATATAGTGAGGGGTTGCCTTCTAGGGAAAAAAACCCTAAACTAAACATAACTTCTACTGTCATATCATCTGCCTAATGAACGGCCCAGATTGACTAGAAATTACTAGACTTTTACAAGGCAATTTTACATCTATTTTTAGCTTCGCGGGCGTTGCCCCTGAACCCCCCAGCCAGGGGGGATCGGCCCCCCAAACCCCCTAGCCAGGGAGGATCGGCCCACCCAAACCCCTGCGGGGGGACAAGTACCCCCTGCGTGGAGGGGCGTACAGTCTTCCTAGGGTATACATCCAGCTGAAACCTTTGAATACAAAAGATCATCAGGCTCCACACCCAACAATCTCCCACTTGGAGACTGATTATAGCAACTCCCTGTTGCTTCATTTGCTAGACAATGACTCCACTTTGGCCCTAGATGTTCCTCATCTTCTTAATCATACTTGAAGACCAATTGAAACTGAGCAGATTCTCAATTTCTCCCTGGTTAAAACTTTTGTTAACATATCTGTAGGATTTTGGCTAGTGTGTATCTTTTCCAGCGTCAAATGTCCATCTTCCAATGCTGACCATATGAAATGGTACTTGAGCTGTATATGTTTAGTCTTGGAATGAAATGCAGAGTTCTTTGCAAGATGTATGGCACTCTGGCTGTCACTGTATAACC
>APFE031566839.1:0-13166 GCA_000404065.3 Pinus taeda | reverse complement strand
AACATAATAATGAGAGCCACCAAGAGATGATACCTAAGCAGGTCCCCATACATCTATATGCACAAGCTCTAATTTTTCGCTCTTCTTTTCTTTCCCAACTCTAAGGAAGCTAACTCTCTTATGTTTTACATAAACACAATTCTCACATAATTTTAAATCAACATGCTGCAAACTTGGCAACAAATTTCTTGAGTGAAGAATCTGCATCTCCTTCTCACTCATGTGACCGATCCTATGATGCCACAATGCCGTATCTTCTCCTGTAGAGGTTAAAGCATTAACAGAATTAGAAATACCATTGCAAAAATACAATGTACCAACCTTTTCTCATTTCGCTATTACCAAGGATCTTTTAGTGACCTTCCATGTTTTATCTATGAAAGTAGTTATGCAACCTTCACCTCCCAACTGCCCTGTTGAAATCAGATTTTTCTTCAGATCTGGAACATGCCTTACCTCCTTCAATATCCATTGATTTCCATTCTGGATTTTTATGAAAACTGTACCCATTCCAACGATTATTGTCACCCAATCGAACCTATCCAAAATCTCCTTGAACATAATCATGAAAATGTTTCTTATCAGGTGTGGCATGGAATGAGGCCCCTGAATCTACCACCCATGTATCAATAATATTTTCTAGTGAAAGAATCAAAGCATCTTGCAGCACATCACCTGTTACATTCGCTTCATGATTAGTTTCTTATTGTGCGTATCCTTCTTTTCCCTTCCAAGACTTGCAGTCTTTCTTCAGGTGTCCTTTCTTCCCACATCTCCAACACACTATCCTCGATCTGGAATTTGATCTGGCTTTTCTTGACTTACTACGATATCCTGGGTTCTTTCCTCTTTCCATTTTTCTTCCCCTAGTCTCTGCAGTCAAAACATTACTTGATGTCTCACCGGAGCTTTTCCATCGCATTTCCTCGCTAAGGATTGCACCAACAACATCATCAAACTTTAAAGTACTAGATCCAGAGATAGATTTACTAATGGCCATAACTAAACCATTCCAGCTTTGTGGCAATGAGCACAGAAACAATAGAGCCCTAACTTCATCATCAAAAGTTACCCCTATAGAACTTAACTGACTTGTAACTGTATTAAAATCATTTAAATGGTCTGCAACAGATCCACTTTCTGACATGTTCATATTAAACAAACGCTTCATAAGAAATACCTTATTTGAGGCCGAGGGTTTTTCATATAGTTTGGCTAATGCTGACATTAAACCCTCTGTTGTCATTTCCTTTGAAATATTAAACGCTACTGACGCCACTAGGCACAGCCGTATTGTTCCAAGTGCTTTTTTGTCAAGAATATCCCATTCTATGTCTGTCATACTCGTCGGCTTCTTTGTCTTTCCGCTCAATGGTAGGTACAGATCTCTTTGATACAGATAATCTTCCATCTACATCTTCCATAGCTGGTAGTTTTGGCAGTTGAATTTGTCGACTCTAAACCTACCATCTTTCGCCATTACTCCCACTCGAACCAGGAACCCTTCTCTCCTGCGAGTTTATCAGCCAAATAGACCTTCGGCTCTGATACAAGTTGTTAGAAAATTATATATTACAAAGCAATGGAACACATAAAATATTGTAGAAATATAAACACAGAAAACGCATAAAACAAGAGAGACACAGATATATGTGGTTCACCCAGTTTGGGCTACGTCCACGGAGAAACAGCCAGTCCTTCCTTTTATATGATCCAGCGAACTAAAGAGATATAACCTACAACAAATCCACTGTAACTCCCTCTTCGCTCTCAATCTCCTCTCTCTTCCTCACTCAGAATACAGATCTACATAGACGCAATACAATTCCCTTATATATAGTGACGGGTTGCCTTCTAGGGCAAAAAACCCTAAACTAAACATAACTTCTACCGTTAGATCATCCGCCTAATGAACGGCCTAGATTGACTAGAAATTACTAGACTTTTACAAGGCAATTTTACATCTATTTTTAGCTTCGGGGGCAGCGGACCCCCCAGCTAGGGGGGATCGGCCCCCCGGACAAGTCCCCGCATGGAGGGGTGTATAGTCTTCCTGGGGTATACATCCAGCTGAAACCTTTGAATACAGAAGATAATCAGGCTCCACACCCAACACTGCTAGTGTTTTTCACAGAGCATATCTCTAGCTGGACGCAGCAATTTGCTAGAGTAGAAATTGCGTCGAGAGGAAGAAGAACACACATTGAGGGAAAATTTTCCTTGGGGAACTTCTAGTCTCAAGAAGTTCGAATTCCCTTGCAAATCAGCAATCGTAGTGAGCAGTTTTTCTCACTCTAGAAGGGAGTGCGAATAGCCTAGTTCAAGTAGTAGCAGTGGCCGAGTAGCAACAACGGTCGAGTAACAACAGTTGAGTGATGACCGAGTAGCAACAGTAGCCGAGTAATAGCAGTTGAGCGATGGTTAAGTAGCAGCAGTGGTCGAGTAACAGTAGTTGAGTGACGACCGAGTAGCAGCAGCTGAGCAAAGTGAAAGAGGGATATTCCTGTTTATTTTCCAATTTTTGAGTTTCGCAGATTTTGCAGCTTTGCGGAGATGGCCATACGAAATTGCCAGAGGAGGTCGTTCGAGTTAGCCAGAATGAAGATCTGGGAAGTAAATCGACTTCTAGTTGTCAGAGATAGGTACCATATGAAGTGCAAGCTGTCTAGTATGGGTTGCAAAGTGAAGAAAGTTCCCAGTAAGGGACAAGGCTCAAAATGAGATAATAGGACACCAGGTCCAGTAGGAGGTGGAGTATGAGACTCTGTGTGACAAATGGGCAGGATTATTAAGGAGGTCCACCTCTTGAATCAATACCTTGCTACAGGAGCCCACAGTATTCAGTAGCAGGATGGATCAATGGCAATTGATGCAATCAGATGCCAGAGTGACAGATGCAGAGTCTAGTTGCAGTCAGATACTAGACAATGCAATGCAAAGTTGGAAACAGTGCAAAGTGGCATAATGTAGAGTCAACATCAGCACAGATGCCTCAATGGCAGCACATATACTAGTAGCAGTCAAAGACTCGGTTGACATATGCATTATACTTATCACAGTTGATTCGGTATTTAGGATGCTTTTCATTTGCAGATGTTGCAGTTGTAGCAGCAACAGATGGAGAGGGAGTTGCAGTGCAGATGTAGTGTTGGCAGTAGATCAGCAAAGTCAGCAACAACATAAATGCAACACATATTAGAGTTGCGTAGTGGTTGGTGAGCAACAACAACTAGACATCAACAGCGTGACAAGAGATGATGCAGAGACAAGGTGTTGCTACAGGGGGTAGCAACACTATAACACATTCCTTGCTAAGAGGGAGTGTTAATTTTTGTAGCATCATATGTGTTCTAGGCACAAAAATTTGTGGAGAGACTAGAATACATGAGATCTCCAAAACCCAGTGGATGGAGGTCGACCGTGCGGGATTAGGGTAAAACCCTAGGGTTTTACTGCTATTACTGAAGACTGTAGCCCTGTACCGTCGCCACTTGCAGCCTCTCGCCGTCGTTGTTACCGTCTACACACCCGTCGCTTTCGGCTACCAACTGTTGGCTGGAAAATGGGGGATAATATGGAGGTGGAAGAAGTGGATTATTCTGAGGAGCCCTTTCCGGATCGAGTAATTTTCAGGATCCCTAGCTCCTCATTGCTGGCTATTGACCCTCTCCAGTTAACTGATCCGGCTCCACCATCTGTTTCGCCTGTTGTCACCTTACCGGGGTATTGCTGTGCGCCATCTCTCTCTGAGCCGCTCCCCGTCGACTCACCAGGTCTCGAAGCGCCTCCTCTTTCACCGGGCACTCTGCATTTTCTATCGACATATACGCATCCCTCACCATCTTTTGACCCCCATCCGCCCCTCTCAACTGTCCTCACTACGCCCCCATTGGACATCTCTATATTTGCAGCGGCAATCCCATCTGCCTCGGGTCCCCGGTCGTCAGGCTGTTTTGAGACTCCTGCGGTGAAAGTAAAGCCTGCAAAATATATCTCCCCTGGAGGAGTCCCAAACCCTTTAGTGGATCACCCTTCGGCTCCCTGCACCGGCAAAAGGAAGACAAAGTGCATCAAGGCGACATCTAAGGATATCACTATCAGATTTGGCGAGACCTCGGCCATAGGGGAAGCCGCTGTCATGGCGCATACTGTGCTAGTTGGACACGTGCGTGGCCGAGCATACTCGGCCAACAGGCTGACACAACGGGTCAAGGAGATTTGGGGTGCTTTGTTGAAGGAATTGCCTAAAGTTCACGTTCTGCCCCGAGGGTGGTTCTCCTTACACTTTGCAAAGGAGGTTTACACTGATCTGGTACTTGCCAGGTACTGGCACATCGAGATGGCTCCGGTCCTTCTCAAGCAGTGGAGCTCGTTGTTTGACCCTGAACGAGAACAAATTGGGGCTGGACCACTTTGGGCGCGATTGCCAGGGCTCCCTTTACAGTACCGGTGCGAGAAAGTTTTTATCAGCATTGGTAATGCTCTAGGAACATATTTGGACCACGATCGCACTTGTATTGAATCGAAGAATCTAACCCTTGCCCGTGTTCTGGTCCATCTGGACACTCGGGAGGGACTGGAGGAAAAGATTGATCTACAATGGGGGAAGTACTACAGGATTCAGATTTTGGATTATGAAGGGGTTCCGTTTCGTTGCAGACAGTGTCACAAGGTGGGACATCTCTACAAAGATTTCCCACTCAACAGGAAAACATAGGACTCCCCAAAGGTAACGCCTATCCCATCTAGGGTCAACTCGTCGGAGGTTTCTCGCCCTCCCCCCTCGGGTCCTACCTCATCAGCAATCTCTCCCCCTCTGAAGACAGGGGTGGCTGGGCATGGACCATCTTCACCGCCGATGACCAAGGCTCGTGTTGCCGCTGAAGCCGCGCAAGTCTCGGGTATTTCTCTGAATCCTTCCCCCTCATCTTATGAAAATATCTCATGTGTTGTTGTTTCATCGACTCAGATTTGCTTGGCACATTGTAACATGTCGGCCCCTCCCCACATCGCCTCCTCTGCCCCATCTCTACTTTCCCCTTCTACTTCCTCCATCTCACCGACATCCTCTGGGGTCTCACTTACACACCACTATTTCTTCCGCTCCAGATCCCACTCCAAGGATATTCTGACTCGCCATACTGGATTAGGGCTTTCTCTTCCGAGTTTTGGTCCCCTGACTTCCAGAGGGAGGAAGTATGATCTCTCCAAAGCCATTCTGCGAGCAGGGACGGAGGTAGCCTCTGGCCGACAATCCACTCTTGACGGGGTCCTTAGAGAAAATTATACCCCGAGAGGTGTTCCCCCATGAAATGCATGTTCTTCAATTGCAGGGGCTTGGCTAGCGCCTCTAAGAAACTAGCCTTGCAGAGATTGGTTGAAGTTGATCTGATTGACATTATTCTGCTTCAAGAAACACTTGGTCCGGCCGAGCACATCACCCGTTCCCTGAAATCCCTGGTCCCGAGCTGGAATTTTGTGGCAATTGATGTGGTAGGGCGATCGGGGGGATTGGCTATAGGATATGACCCTAGATCTATCAAAGTTGATGCATCTTGGGGGGGATCAGGATTCATGGGCATCGATATTTTCTCTGCTGAACTCGGTAAAAATCTTCGGATTGTGAATGTATATGGACCCTATCATCAGAGAGAACAGTTCAACACCATTTCCTAAACCTCTCGATTCTAGCTTCAGATCACATTATCATCGGAGGGGACCTAAACTTTTCTATGGGGTTCAATGAATCCTAGGGATCTTCAGCTCAGGTTGATGCTATCACAGGGCACATGACAAATCTATTGGATCAAACCAATTTTGTAGATGTCCCTATGCACAAACCTCTCCCCACTTGGAGAAATAGAAGAGTGGGTGAAGCAGCTTTAGCTCGAAGACTAGACAGATTTTTTATGGAGGGTCCGCTTATTCAACGTTTGCATCATTACAAGCAGTGGGTAGGCTTTGGAGGTATCTCAGATCATTCCCCTATATATCTGGAAATCCATGGACCTCACCAAAGCCGAAAGCCCCCTTTAAATTCAATCACGTTTGGTTGAAGGACCCTAATTACATAAAATTGATCTCTGATTTCTGGATCGCCAACCCTATCAACAGAGAGGAATCATTGGCAAAGGGTTTCTGCAATAACCTTTCCAAGCTCAAACACCTCTCCATCAATTGGGCTAAGAAAAAGCTTATTTCAAAAAATGCACAGCTCACTCGCATTGAATCTGAACTGAGTTCCTTATTAGATGAAAGAAGTCTAAGATTCATCTCAGCGGATGACAAGGCACGCCTGATCGAGATGGAAAATCAGAAGGCCCGTATTCTAAAAGCGAGGGAGGAATCCCAAAGACTAAGGAGCTAAGCCATTTGGCTGAAAGCTGGTGACGACAATACTAGATTCTTTCAAAATTATGCAAAGGGAAGAAGGGTTCTAATACTATCTGAAATCTCCCTCTACCTGAGGGAGGCCTAGCTGACTCTTTCAACAAGCTCTCTCACCTGGGTACTTCACACTTCAGGAACCTCTATAAGAGTCCTCCAGAAGCAAATTTGGCTGATATTATAAACGTGGCAGGTCACTTTCCTAGATTTGTAAATGAGGAAGATGCAGAAGAGCTCTTTGCACCGGTAACATCTGGGGAACCGAAAGGCACTTTAAAATGGTTAAAAAAGGATAAGATTCCAGGCCTGGATGGCTGGACTATTGAGTTCTATCTTGCCTTCTATGAGATACTGGGGTCAGACCTACTGAAGGTAGTGGAGGAGAGCAGAGCTACTGGATCCCTATATCATGCCATCAACTCGACTTTTATCACTCTCATCCCTAAGTCTGATTCTCCTTCCTCTTTTGGTGATTATAGACCTATATCTTTGTGCAACTGTCTTTACAAGATCATTTCTAAGATTATTTCCAATCATCTTAGACCTATTCTCTCCCGGCATATTGCTCCTCAAAAATTTGCCTTCCTTGAAACCAAATAGATTCATGAAGCCATAGGATCGGCCCAAGAAGCCTTACATTCTATTTGGTCCAGGCACCTCAAAAGTATCATTCTCAAGATTGACCTGTCGAAAGCTTTCGATCAGGTCAGTTGGCTCTACATCAAGATGTTGCTCATCCATCTGGGTTTCCCACATAATTTCATTACTTGGATCATGGCCTGCATTACCACCCCCACTTTCAATGTTCTCATAAATGGCTCAGCTTCCCATTTCTTCCATTCTGAAAGAGGGCTTAGGCAAGGTTGTCCCTTATCTCCCCTCCTCTTTCTTATTGTCAAGGAAGGCCTCAGTCATTTAATTGTATTGAACAAGAGGGAAGGAGACCTTTGTGGCCTCAAGATCTCAGATGATTGCTTTCTTACCCATCTTCTATTTGTGGATGATGTGCTTATCCTGATGGATAGTAGCATCCGGGATTCTCTTACATTCTCGAGGATCCTTCTCCTTTTCTCATCAACATCTGGGATTCTTGTCAACCATTCCAAATCTAATATCATGTTTGCTCGTACTTCTGTCCATGAAACTCATTATGCTCAACAGGTTTTTCCATATTGTATCCACCCAATGGACAGAGGACTCAAATATTTGGGTTTTTGGTTAAAACCCACTAGCCAGAGGATAGCAGATTGGGTTTGGCTTGTCTCAAAATTGGAGAAAAGACTATCCTGCTGGAGCCACAGATACTTATCTAGGGCAGGAAGGTTGGTACTTATTAAATCAGTCCTGGAAGCTACCCTAGTTTTTTGGATGGCACTTGCATGGATACCTAGGAATATCCTATCTCGATTGCAGCAACTGTGCACCAGGTACCTTTGGGCTGGGAATCAAGACAAAAAAATATTCACCTGGATTAGCTGGCAAAAGATTGTGCTGCCAAAGAAATGGGGGGGCTGGGGATTAAAATATCTCCCCCTATTTGTGCAAGCCCTTGTTGCAAAAATGGGTTGGACCCTATTAACTAGTTAGAATCTATGGACTCATATATCTTACCACAAATACATTTGGCCTCAACATTTGATGGATTGGGTCAGAATGCCTAGTTGGCCAAGGACAAGCATCTCATTAGTGTGGAAGGCTTTGATTCAGTCCATGCCCCATATAAGAGACAATCTGGTATGGAGGATAAATGATGGCTCCCTGGCACGGACTGGACTGGATCCGTGGTTTCGAGGTGGAGGAAGGCACTTACTCTCTCAAGACCTCATCATGTATCTCGACTACCATGAGATCAGGGTTATCTCACATATTGTAGATCAACAGAACACAGGGATATTTGCACAAGCGTGGAAATCGGCCCGTCAACTTGACCTACCTCCTAGATGGCACCTGGAATGGCAAGAGTATATATCATCACTATCTGAATCTCACATCAAGATCAAGGAGGGACTTGATGAATTAGTATGGTTCCTGGCCGAGAATGGCATATATTCCCCAAAATCTGGATACATTTCTTTAAATATTCATAAGATACCAGAAAGGATTATATCCTGGTGGAGAAACATTTGGAAACTCACTACTCTGCCACGAACTAAATTATTCTTCTGGTGCATTCTAAGAGACAAGGTGCCCATGGGGGAACACTTAACTCGCAGAGCTTTTCATGGGCTTACCTGGTGCTTTCTGTGTAAATGTGAATCTGAATCTACAGACCACCTTTTTTTGTGATGTAACGTCTTACTCTCTCTTTGGAATGCCTTATCTACCACTATCCAATTCACAGGGCAATGGAATGGAAATGATCTGGGTAGCGCACGGGACGATTGGACCAATAGGCACAAGGGATCAAATCTTCTGAACCTCCCCTTGCTGGTCAGTTGGTATATATGGAAGGCACGTAACTGTCTCATCTTCGAAAACAGACCATCACATTGGCCTCACATTGAGGCTGGCATTATTTTTGCCTTCAAGGAACTACCTGACCCTCTGCCTCCTAGAGAGCGTCGTCCACATCCTCCTCCTTGTATAAACAAAAATACTCCTTGGGCTTTCTTTGACGGAGCTGCTAACCAACAGGGCTGTGGGGGTGGTTTCATCCTGTATATCAGTGAACAACACTTCTATAAAGTCAAGATGGGATTGGGAGCTGGAACCAATAATTATGTTGAGCTCATTACCTTGCGCCACTTATTGCATTTCTCCTTGGGACACCATTGCAACATATTAAATATATTTGGGGACTCAAAGATTATTATAAATTGGTTCAATGGCATTTCTGCTTGTCACATACACACACTCAGAAACATTTTAATCGAAGTAAAGATTTTCAAGGCAAAATTTAACAATATCTCTTGCACTCATATCTACAGGGAGCATAACAGCGATGCTGACAAATTATCCAAGGAGGCTGCGTTATTGCCCAGAGGCGAATGGGTGATAACTGAGCAGAGAGGGACAAATGAATATCAGTATTATCACCGGCCATATATAGATCCATATTATATGAGGGACTTTGGTCCTTGATCAACTTATTTGGTTTTTTGTAAATTTTTGAAAAAAACTCAAAATTTTTGGAAACTTCAAGAAATTTTTGAAAGGGCCCTGCATGGCTTATGTACAGGCCTAAAATAGAAATATTACAGGTTATTTCACAGCAGATTATAGCAAATCGCCCTGTGTGGTGTATCTGAAACAGAACATAGCAAGTTATTTTGTATATAGTCCACAGTGACTCTTTACAGCATATGCAACAACATCTACAATATGTAATTTTTCTATATAATGAAAAGTTACTGATTTTTCCAAAGGGGAAAAAAGATGAGATCTCCAAAACCCGGAAATCATTTCTGGAAATTCCACCTATAAATGACTTAATTAGATTATTAGTGATTTTTAAAATACTTCCTAGGTCTAAACTTAGGGAATATGACTAATTAATCAGAATTAATTAAGTTATGGTGTGAATCTTCTAGAAACTCACATAGATCGACTTCAAGTTAATCATAGCCATAGATTAAGATCTAATCTTGGTCGTTGAAGTCTCGATATAGGATTATAAGAAGAAGTCGATGGGCACTTGGAGAAGACACTTGAGCAGTTTGAGCAGACATTCAGTTGTCAGAAGGAGAGCTAGTTAGATCAAAGCAGTGAAAGAGGGGCAAAGATAGTGAGGCTGGAGAAGGCATTCTAGATCCAACAAGTGTAGTTGCGGAGAAAGGCAGATATTTCTCCAAGAAGCAACGTAGAGGTAGCATAGAAGCTTCAGTGAGTAAGTTCAATTTTGTTGGGGTTAAGCTAGATTTCAATTTCAGAGGCCATAAAGTATTTCCAGAGTGTCGGAGGACCAATTTCCCAGTCAGCAGAAGGTTGGATGACTTGATCTTCAGTTTTTCTGAGTAGAGTGTGTAGCATATTGTGCTGGTGTGACATAGTAGCTATGTAGAGCTAGGAGGACGACTTGATTTCAGAGATATGTTGAGTGTCAGGATTGCTAGAAGTGAGGGTAATTTCCCTGAAGATATTTTTACCAGTATTTTTCTCTGTTGGATTGCTAGTATTCGACATCCAAATTATTGTACTCGGATTTCACTGCTACTTAATAATAAAACCCTTAGTTGTTGCATCGGTTTCTCGAGTTGGGTTTTTTCGTTGACATTTGTGAAAAATAACTGTCATTTTATGTGTGTGTGCTAGTATTTCTTCTAGCGTTTATTTTTTCTACAGTTTATTTATGTAGGTTGTAGTGTGATTGATTCAATATTTGTTGTAGTTCACATTAAATAAATTGTTAAATTTAATTAACAATTAGGAGAATTATTTCCAATTGTTGCAATAGGATTCAAGTCTTCAAATTTTCACAGGAAATAGGGGTGGAAATGGGTGGGATAATAACATTTTATTTATAGCTCATCAAGCCCAAAGGGTGTATTTAAATCGAGTGTGTGCAAGAAGTAGTGACCACATAGGTGAAGGAGAACATGGATGCACACAATGGCGGGGCACGGAATATGGATGCTCACCATGGCAAGTCACGTTGAGGGTTGGAGATGCATAGAGTTCAACAATGCTCCCAACAATAACAAGACTAGGGGTGGGGACAAGGAGAAACAGAGGATCCTTTGTCCCCTCAATCCCTCCCTATAGTGGAATATGCCACCTCTATGGTAGATATTATTAACACTCTTCAACAAATGTAGATATTACTTGACCAAGTAAACTAGGCTTGTCAAGATGATCATAATCGTATCAAGGACTTCTTGAACTGCCTCTAACACATTTTGTGGTAGAAACATAATTGATTGGTTAACCTATAGCATGTACAACAATTAATCTAGGAGAAAATGGACAGGATGGAATCTCGGTTGGCACACATGGAGGGTCACGTACATTGTGAATTTAAACCCCATCCATCCCATGGCTCATCACCAAAGAATCTGATAAACTCTAGTGGCACTTGATGAATGTTGGTTGTTTTTTTTGTCTTGCTAGTATTTTGGTGGTGTTGCCAGTTAAATGTATGTCTATCATAGTCTCTTTGGCAAGTCATTATGTATTTTGCAATGCATGTGTTGGCCAAAAAATCTAGAGGCACTCTCTAGCCCAATATGGAAGAGACGTTGTAATGTCCTATTATGTAAACATTTTGACTCGGTCAAATAAGAATATAATTAATAACGTCAATTTATATTATATAGTATATATAATATATATATAATATTATATATAACTAACTAATGTTTAATCAGTTTAGTATAAATTTGAGGTCTTAAAGTCAATTTACTATTGGTGGTTTTTGGGTTCTAGTTTTGACAACCCATGGCTTTTCGAATAATAATATAATCATATAACCAACCTAGATCCATCTTAACTCTTGATCTAACGAGCTTCAGGAGGGATCAAATCTCTCGATGTGCTAAACTTTCCTCAAGTTTTGCACTCAAAAAAGAGGTTTGCACCTTGAGAGATTTGATCCCTCTCAATGCTTGATAGATTTAGACTTAAAATGGATATAGATTGGTTAAATTAAAATTATGGAAGACATATATTGAAAAAGACACACACACATATATATATATATATGTGAACTGGTAATTTTTCACGCTTTTTGATCATTTTTCCAAACTAATATCTAATTGTTTTCACTTTTTTTTTGGAGACTTTTTTATCAATATTTGAGAAAAAGTTATCAAATTTTGCATAAAGTTTGAATCCATTTTCAATTTAAAATATAACTTAAATAAAAATATATATCAAAATTTCATCAATAATAATTATATTCAACTTCGTTTATGACAATCAATTCCCTTTTTAATTGAAAATATAATTTAAAAATGAAAATTTGAAATTTTATTCTAATTATTTTATTAAATTTCCATGAAAAGGGGTAACGTCAACTTTGTGGGTAGTATATGTCCAACATAAAGATGTAGTATGTTAATTGGTAATTTTTTCATAATTTTTTTATCATTTTCCCAAGTGTAATAGGTAAATTTTTTGAATTCTTTTTATGAGATTTGAAAAAATTGTAATTTTTTGTTATCAAATTTTGCATAAAGGTTGAATCCATTTTTAATTAAAAATTTAATTTAAATAGGGCTTGTAGGAGGGGGGGTTATTCATAACTTTGATGGAAATTTAGTAATTAGTTATTCATAGGTCTTGGGACACATAACCAATAATCAAGTTGAGATGTATGGTCTCTTCTTTGGTCTAATCTTGGCTAAATATTTGAATATTCAAAATTTGGTCATTTGTGGGGACTCTCTCCTAACTATTCAACACCTCTACAAAGGTACTTGACCCAAAGTTAACCATTTCAAACTCTTGCTACAAAGAATCTCTAAAGCCCTTGAAATCTTCCCTCTGAAATCCTTCTTTCACCTCCTCCGGTCCCAAAATACGAAAGGTGACAAATAAGCCAACCTAGCTTGTCCTCTCCAAGATGGTCAAACTAAAGTAAATGGATTCCATGGTTGGAAATGTATCCCATGATTGTAGGTTTTAACCCTGTACAAAAATTACTTGCAAATGAATTCTTAAAACAAAAAAAATATACAATGACGAGAACATAAAACAAATATACACAGAGATTTTCCCCTGGATCCCAAAACCTGGAATGTTAGGATATTCCGACACATAGGAATAGTTAAGTTCAACTTGGTCTAGTATAGAGTTAGGTAAAGTGTGTTTCTTTACCGTTGTACATTTTGTAACTTACAATC
>APFE031566836.1:382385-416536 GCA_000404065.3 Pinus taeda | reverse complement strand
ATATATGGTAAACATTTAGATGTTTTTATGCATGACAGATATTTATAGTTGCTTTTATGATGATACTTTGACAGTAATTTTGCATATATTCTCCATATGGATTATGTCTGGAATTTCTATACAGATGATCGATATGTGATCAACAACCGTATTTTGGATATGCTATAAAATAAACATCTATAATATGTAATTTTCACTATTTTTTAATGAAAATTGTGATTTTTCCCTTAGAAAAACCAAAACATTTTTTGTGGATCAAATTACATAAAGATAACAACTAAAATAAAATAAAATTATAATGATAATTAATAATTAAACCAACCTAGATCCATCTTAACTTTAGATCTAGCTAGCTTCAAGAGGGATCAAATCTCTTGGGGTGCAAACTTCTTTAGAGTTGATCCCTCTTGGTACTTGGTAGATATAGAGTTTAGATGGATCTAGGTTGGTTTAATAAAAATGAACTTATAAGTTTACCCTTAAAAATTTAATCTCAATATAATTTGGACATTTAAAATTCTATTATTAAATATATATATTCTATATATATATATTATTTATATATATATAATACTATATATATATATAATACTTATATTATATTATATATATATATATATATATGAATCGGCAAGTGGATTGGTCTCATACCCACGTGACACAAGGTTGATTGAAATCATTACCACTATAACCTCTAGATACTTACGTATGTTTCTTTCGCATGCATAGGTGGATTGAGGGGGGATTTGAGCAACAAACCTCCTTGCACGTAACACTTCATTTTCATGGCCAACGCCAATTGAATTTCCCTTGGCAACTATTTAAATATTTATGCAAATAAAACTTTAAATTTATATAATTATTTACGCTATTATTGTAATGTGTTGGGTAATGTATTGTTTGTTTGTATATATGATTATGCACGTAACATTGTACATAATATGTTATATTTTAAATTAAATTTAAGTTAAAATTTGATATAATTAATTTAATATCAAATATTATAAATATAATATATATGGAATTCATATTTTTAATTTAATTTATTTATATATATCAAAATAATAAGCTGTTTTTTAGAAAAAATAAACAATAGATTATTTTAGAAATTTTATAACATGAAAGAATAAAATAATGAGATGTATATAGTTTTCAACTCAACATTTTAAAATTTGATTCTTTATCTTATGATATTTACTAATACAACTTACAATTGAGTTAATTAAAAAGAACTTATATAATTACAATCAATTTTTTTTATTTCAAATTAACTTTTATTTTTAAATTTTTATTATTTAACAAAAATCAATATTTAAAAATTAAAGATTAAAGTTATGTGTTTATTTATATTGTATTGTAATGTGTTGTGCTATTTGTTATCTATATATATAAATATATATATGTAGGTTTTAACCCCGTACAGAAATTACCTGCATACGAATTCTAAATCACAGGAAAAATAAAAATGCGAGAGCATAACACATAAAACACATATACACAGAGATTTCCCACTCGATCTCAAAACCGAGACTACCAGCTTGATTTTTCATTATGTTCCTTTCAATGTTACAATACATATTTATACATGCCGAAGCATCCAATACCATGGACCGAAAAACCATCACGTCCAATACCATGGACCAAAACACCATCGATCCAATACCATGGACCGAAAACCATCGCGTCCAAAAAACATGTGCGAAAATCATGCACAAAACCATAGGTGGGTCCGCCCAACCTAACATAGGGTCCAAAACCAAAATTTTCCGAGGCGCTGCCCCGGACCCCATAAAGTGGGGTTACGGGTACCCCTCAAACCCCCTGTTAACTATGTGGAAAGAATATAACACAACCCAACAGAAGGAAGCCAGAGTTCCTTTTATTCTTTCCGCAATAATTTTTGAGATGATTTTAAAAGATATGTTGCATAATGAGATCGGTCTAAAATCATGAAAGGAATCTGCATCCACCTTTTTAGGAATTAGAGCAATCAAAGTGGATGTAGTAATGTGGTGAATGCTACCAGACATTCGAGATGCTTCAACCATCCTCAATAGATCATGTTTAATGATATCAAAAAAATGGGTAAAAAATTCAATTGTCCAGCCGTCCGGGCCTGGGCATTTGTCCTTTTTAAAGGCCTTCAAGATTCCATACAATTCATTCTCTGTAACGGGTTGAAACAGGGACTCGTTCTTTTCATCGTCAAACATTTAAGGAACCAAATCGATGCCCCAAAGGATGTCCTGGAAAGCACTTCCCTCCCCTCTACAATATTGACTCTTAAAATGTCGAACAACTTCCCTTGAAATGTCTTGTTGAGAGACGAAGAAACCCCCATTACCATCACTGATCTTCCAAATGGTATTTTTCTCACGTCTGGCATTTGCAAATTTATGGAAGAATTCCGTGTTCCTGTCGCCTTCTTTGAGCCATATAGCCCTGCTTTTAAGCCTCCAAGTAGATTCTTCTTGCTTCAGGAAAGTGTGTTTTCTCCTTTAGAGCTCCCTAATCCGGCATTTCGTGCTAAAGGGGCAATAGTTTGTATCCATGGATTTAATAATGCTATCCATCTCCCGTTGAGTATCCAGAAACGCCTGTCTTTCCTTTCTCCTTTTGTCAATTTTCCATTCTTTTACCAGCTTTCTCACAACCGCCATCTTTTCTCTAAAAGTCAATATCGGGGGAAGCATTGCTCTAGCAGATAAATCTTTCCAAGTGTTGGAGATGATATCATTAAAGGCAGGGTCTTCTAAACATGTTCTATTGAATTTAAAAGGGTACCCCTTCCTGTATCCCTTTTCCCACCAATTGAGAAAAATTGGCCTATGGTCAAATACAAAAGCATTCCCAACCGAAGAAAAAGGCATACCCAGTTTGTCTATAATGCCAACATGCACTATAAACCGGTCAATTCTTTTGGCAATATATGCCTCCTCTGCTCTGCCTTATCCCATGTTGGCTTCATTTCCGATGGGACAATATCAACAAAATTTTTGTTCATAAGTTCAAACTTTATGCGGTTAGCAAGCGGATTCATTTTTTTGCAACATCCACAGCATTCATCAGGGTTTAATATAACATTTAAGTCACCTGCAATCATCAAAGATTCGATATCAAAAAGATCTTATGCAAAAAACCTCTCCCATAAGGGAATCCTATTCTTATAAGGCGCATAGGTGTTTAAAATATTAATGGGGAAGCCCTTTCCCTTGATATAAGTTGAGATCACAATGCCGACGAAACACTTGTAAGCTTTGGCACAAATTCATTGGGGATTCCAAAGAGCTGCAAGCCCCCTGGACAGTCCATTAGCTTTAGAGGCCACCAAGTGCCAAGTTGGAAACATCTTTCTAAAATAAGAAATCGAGGCTTGTCTACTGTGCATAGTTTCCTGAATTAAAATCAATTTCGGCTGAGCTGAGTAGAAGATATCCTTTAGCGCCAAGAATTTTAGGTTTGCGCCAAGACCTCTAATATTCATAGATATAATGACTGTCATTTTGAGGATTCTCCAGCCACATTTGCTCTAAGAGGCTAAGATTTCGTCAAATCATAAATGGGAACATCGACCAAAGATAGGTTCCTCACCCCACTATCTATAACAATAGACCTCCCCCTAAAATGTCTGCTGCCCCCTGGTCTTCTTCCTCACAGTAATGTTCTTAGCAGAATCCGAGCTAATGAAAAGAGAGACATGTTCCAAAGGTTTATGGATGGTTAGAGGCTCCAACTCAAGAGGTTTTCTGCTAAGGAGAAAGTCTAAATCATTGTCACATAAATTAGTTGGAGACGAAATAGGGGAGTTAACAGGAGTGGCAGCCACAAGCGTCTCTTTTGCTTTCTCAGAGGACAAGAGGTTTTTATCAGGAGTCGGTGAGGAGGACGAAATGGGAATGGGGAGAGACTCCAAAGAGAGATCCTTAAGTTGAAAGGGAGGAGGGGAAGGAACGGCAGAGTCACCTCTCGGTTCCGGAATGGGCGCACATTGAAAAGCTATGGGACTCTTCATCATAGGTCGATCAAACTTTAACCAGCTACCAGGTCTAACATCGGGATTTTGAGAGAAGTCTTGAGATAATGTCCGTGGGGAAGAGGAATATTTGGGCACCGGATTATTAGGATGTTGTTCATCCAACAGATCAGTCGCCGATAATCTGTCAGAAGAAAAATTTGACCTCGCCTTACGATGAAAAACTCTGCATTTTGGAGCTAGATGCCGAGGACAATTTTTAATGAGGTGACCTATTTTGTGGCATGCGGCGCAGCAGAAAGGGATGCCCCAAAAGTAAAATCTTTGATTGATTTTCAAACCTCGCCATGCAATCTCAATGTGATCTGGATATCCCCCCCTATAGGCCTTCTCAATGAGAATCCACGCGATTCTTTTATCTTTCTCACCTAAACACCATGGATCTACATAGACAAATCTACCAATTGAATTGCCTATCTCTTTGAGAATCTCCTTGGACCACATTTCCAGGGGGAGATTTGGGAGTTTTACCCAAATCAGGTTATTAGCGGGAGTGTTTTTGAACGATCATACCCGATATACCATCTATAAAGAGCGAGAAAACTCCTCTTAAAAACCCAAGGACCTTTAAGGATAGCTTCAACATCAGCGACATTTAAAAAGTGAAAGCAATACCACTCCTTCATGAGATTAGAGATAATGGGAGTGTATCCTATCACTGGTTTCCAATGGACAGCAATCCACTTCCTCATCTCGACATTGTTCATTTCCGGAAAGTGCCACCTACGGACCAAGGCAAGGTTTTGTAAACTTTCTATTCTTTCAAAGAGATGAATGCTGTCCAACTTGATAGCAAAAGGAGGGGCGGAGGTTTTGACAGGATTCCGAGATTTATTATAGCAGTTCGAATGCTCGAGGGAACCCTTTCCTGCCTGAATAGAGCTTGTTCTCCCCCGAGAAGACCTAACATCCTTCTCCCTATCAGCATCATGCAGAGACGGTTTAACGACCA
The DNA here is from genome assembly GCA_000404065.3 of Pinus taeda. NCBI lineage: Eukaryota > Viridiplantae > Streptophyta > Pinopsida > Pinales > Pinaceae > Pinus > Pinus taeda. Next base: position 411,551 of record APFE031566836.1, on the reverse strand, counting down.
TGTCATCCAGGGTAGTTTGCCACCCCCCGGAAATCGTGTCGTTTGCCCAAGCCCTCTCAGCCATCAGCGTGGCCTGAATCAGCGCCTTCGTGGCTGACGCATCGGACCCACAGTCCATGCACCTCCAAAGTGAACCTCCTTGGAATAACAGTCGGGGCACTTGACAAGATTAGATTTCCAAATCCAATTATTACAAGAAATTAAACACTGACAGACTAACCACTTGAGAGAAAAAACCTGGATAAGATAAATGCCAGGAGGGGGGAAATGAATGAGGATGGGATCAAACTGACACAAGGACATACGGCTCGAAGAATCGATAAGACACCAAGTTGACACTGGGATGATCTTCCAGAAAATGAGGCAGGTATGAGCCCATAAGGACTACAACTGGGCTAGAAAGCAATAACTGAGGATGATGATACTGCACTAGCAAATTGACCAAAAATGGATGTTCCTAGAAGTTCAAAAATCCTCCAGTACAGGACAGGACAAAATAGGACATCCACCCCAATCCCAAAGAAAATATTGAAAAATTCGATCAAAAAAAAGCAGAGGGCTTCGGACCTGAAAACAAATTTCGATCCGGACAAAGTTCTTGGAAAAGGAAGGATCAGTGAGCGCCGAGCATGGAGGTCGCCCGGGATACCAGAGCCAAGACTACAGAGAATGAAACTAGGAGGATGGGGGATCTTGACAAACAATACAACAACAATATACCTCGATGATACACCACCAATCTCCGAATCTAAACCTTACGTCTGTGCATGGCTTGTAAATAACAAAATACCTCCTCAATTTTTGGAGGACTGACGAGAACATTATGAGGATACCCAGGAGAAGGAAAACAGGCTAAAAAACATGTTCAATATTGACATTCGTTTCCATAAAAGACCAGGAAGGAAATTCCGTTCTGTACATGAGCCAATCATAGACTAAGCCATGACAACCGCACCAGTTCTAGAATAGAAACTACGTACCAGGACCGTATTATAGAAAAATAAAACTAGAGACGAAACAACAATCCATAACTACCATGATTATAATTCCAACGCACTGGTAACAAAATTCCTATGTACTGAAAATGGCACAGCATATAAGGAAGATAGAATTACTGACCTCTAACCGAATGCGTGCCAAGGGGAAAGCGAGAGCACGAACACTAGCGATATGCAGGAACACAAGAAATACTTGGAACCAGAGACGGAAACAAAAACTCCAGTGTCGTAATTGGCCAAAAAACATAGCCTGGCCAGCTAGGAAAACGTAGAATAGAGCCAGGAGGCAGATTAAATGGTGCAAAAGAGGTTTATGCTGGCTCTGAAGACAGGAGATGGAAAGATAGGTGCCAAACAAGAATTATGCATGTCGATGGGAGAGGTAACAGCTAGCATCCCGACAAGAAGGAACGTGGAGCCATGCATTGGTCCATTGCAAAGCGCCTGGCTATGGTTGGTCGGAACAACGGTTGAAAATCTGTGGCGATGGTTATTGGATGAGCTCGGCTCGCTTCCCCACTCTGGCACCGCATTCTCACAATCTTCACTTGGTTCCCTCCACGAAGTACACCTAATTCACAATTTGTAGCTTCCTCATATGTCGTTCATGGATTTAATATGCATATTAATAATATATAAATAGTTATAATATGTTTTTTTTTTTTGTAAGTTTGATTGAATATTTATAAATTAATGAATGTGATTTATAATTTAAATTAATAGATTAATTATATTAGATATTAGTAATGATTATCATTTGATGTAATTGTTAGAGTTTTTATTTCTAGTTTTGAGATTTTCTCATTACTAATTTATTTGGAAATTATGAATTGTATTTTTCACAAAAAATGATTATTGTAATAATAACAAATTATTACAAGTCCTAAGGGTTACCTCAATTGGTTGAGTTCCTGTCATTAACACACCTCACTAGATTGAGAGGTTACATGGTCAATTATCATAAACACTCTCGATGTTAGGCTCTATTAATGAGATGGCGGGAAGTGATCCTATCGGGTGGATTTGTATAGAACAATGTTTTCGTGCACATTTCAATCACCGATCTCCAAAGTTTATGGCCACATCCAAAAAAAAAAACTATTACAAAAATTAAGCAAGCCATTTTCTCCAACCAAAATTGCCTCATACTAAAAACAATGAACCATGGTGTGGCTACTATGGCAATGACCTATTAATGAACCGTTTTTTAACTTGTACACCCTTAATGGTATAGCTCAAGCAACTTATTAAATCTAAAAATTCTTAATTATAGTTCTAAACGAACTCCCCCACCCTTCACTTCATCTTCTTTAATTAAACAAATTACTTTTATTCAAATTTTGAATTTTGAAACTTCTTCACAATATCTTGACACTTATCTACTTTCAAGAAAATATTAGTTGGATTTCTTTACATACACTTCATCTACCACTACAATACTCTTCAATGTAGAGTGACTCAAAAAGTATAACTAGGTACAACTGGAAATTATCTACATGCTCTTTATAGCATCATAGAGGAACAAATGTCGCATTACATCATCTTCCCCTTCGTCATGACACAAGGGAAAACACAAGGGAGACTTATTTAATTGAACCACCATTCATATTATGACTATGTATTATTGCAATAATAACAAATTATTACAAGCCTCAAGGGTTAGCTCAATTGGTCGAGTTCTCATCATTAAAGCATCTCACTATTGAGAGGTCACAGGGTCAACTCTTCTTGACACTCTCGGGGTTAGGCTCTATGAATGAGTTGGCACGAAGTGATCCCTTTGGGTGTGGTGACTATGGTAGTGACCTATTAATAAACCATTTTTTTTATCTTTTACACTCTTAATGGTATAGCTCAAACAACTTAATAAATCTCAAAATTCTTAGTTATAGTTCCACACAATTCCCCCACCCTTCACTTCATCTCCTTTAATTAAACAAATTACCTTTTAGATCTGAGACTTTTATGATCTATATTGTACATAAATGTCTTTCGGATTAATCACATCATTAGGATTTGGCATTTAATCTAAAGGCATTTATCTAAAATCATTTTATTCAAATTTTGAATTTTGAAACTTCTTCACAATATCTTGACACTTCATCTACTTTGAAGACAATATTAGTTGGATTGTTGTACGTACACTTCATCTACCACTACAATATTCTTCAATAGAGAGTGACTACAATTGTATAACTACATACAATTGGCAATTCTCTACACATTTTCGATAGCACCATAGAGGAACAAATGTCACATTACATCTTCTTCCCCTTTGTCATGACACAAGGGAAAACATAGAAGAGACATATTTAATTGAACCGCCATTCATATTATGACTAGGTATTAGCAAACTTCCTAAAAGGTATGATTGTTGTATCAAGGGGGGTGTCCCTACCACCACACTCATTGAATTAGATAACATTATGCATATATCTAGGCTACTTTTGACATTCACACTCAATTTATTAATGAAAATTACTACAAGTGCAATTTGGCTACTGACAACACACACACTTATGCCATGCATGACAATCATTGGGGAAATTTTGAGGTAAAAATTGGGCTTCAAAATAAAAAAATGTACTATAAAAATGAACTTAAAAGAACCAAGAAGATTCAAGATGATGATTTCATCCAAAGGAGTGAATATTTTAGGAGGGAAAATAAGAAAATTGTTTTTTTAATCATATTTTCAACTTATTTCCTCATAGGTTTACTCAAATTTCAAGTGAGGAAACTCTTTCTATGCATAATTAGATTTTGTAACCAACAAGTACCCACTCTGCATAGTTTTGAATACATCCACACTAAGAAAAAATGAAAATGCATTAAAAAAAATACAATTTTCATTTAAGAAATACATTTTTTCATGTATTTTCAATTTTTATCAATATAGGTCTACTAAAAATTGTGTAGAGTGGTATTTGTTGAATGTGAAATCTAATTTTGCATCCAATGAGTTCCCACAATGGAAATTTAAGAAAATCTAAAAGGGGATTAGTTGAAAATAAAATAATAAAAAAATAGTTTTCTTTTGTTTCCTTTAAAATTCATAACTTTTATTTTATTATTTTTACTATTATTTTATTTGTTTTCTTTAGGAGGCACATTTTAAACCTCAAAATTCCCCTAATCAGTGATGAGAATTTGACTAACGATAAAAAAACACATGGGCAAGACATGCAACAAACTATTATTATTGTCAATCTAATATTCCTTTTTAGTGAGAGATGTCCACAAGTTCAAGGAACAATGAGGCATATATTTAAAAATACCTTCCACATAACTTTACGCTTCTACAATTTCTAAATAAGCTTGGGGTTCAATAGTTTCAATGAACATCTCTATGCCTAAAATTCAAACATAACTTTGTTTGTGTTAAAAAATGCCTTTTATATGGAGGAATGTTGCTCGTTTAATAGTTCAAATAAATGTTAAAAAGAGAAGTACACAGAAAATTTGATATCCATGAATGCACTAAATTAATTCACCCCTTCCTTCTCAGTTTAGTCAAGTTTCCAACAGTATAAACATATGCCTTTACCAACCATTTGAGAAAGGCACCTATGAGTAAGCACATGTTACTACACTCTAAAGGTATATTGTCTGTGAAACTCAATGATGATGTTGCTCTAAAAGAATACAGAAACATTAATCACACTTGTTTCTATTTAAAAATAAAATAACTATGTTGATATATAATAAATGCTCTTCATTTTTATTCCAAACTCATTCAAACTTGCTTTGTATTATGTTTGAATTTATGCCAATCATCTCAACTTGGTGGCATCTTTGATATGAAAAATATTTAACTGACATTAATGATTTTCATTATTTTCTTTTACATTTAGTGTATGAGTTGTGCTTAATATATTTAGTTGAAATATTTTTTGCCCGTGAATAAAAATTTATTTTGAAGTGATCTCAAAACTCATATAATGAATTCAAGATAAATCAATGCTAATTTAATGAATTCGAAATAGATGAAAGGATTTTGAATAAGAAAATGAAGACAATGGGTGTCAAAATTTAAATGCCTAATTCCATTAAAAAAAAATTGATTACTTCCGCTAACATTTAGAAAAAGATTATCAACACAACACATACAACTTTACCGTTTATTATATAAGACACATTTTGAAAAATATTATCAACACAACACATGCAACTTTATCGTTTATTATCGAAGACAACCACAAGCTAGGTTCAATTTTTCCAACCCCCATTAAAAATTCCTTGCACTTGTTCTCTATTATTGTTATGGGTAAGTTCCCAATATAAGAATTTTTGTTACCTTTGAAAGAGGGGTGATCTCCTCAACCTCAGATTTAGAAGTGGAACATAGTACTAGCATTTGCACTAAATGTTGCAAAGGAAATGATGTAAGGCATAAATTGAATTAGTCAAGTAACATAAGTATAAATGGTTCTATGTATTAAAATCCATAGGTCTAACAGATCTTGTCTAGTACTAAGGAGATCATTATAAAACACACTTTACAACTTTGAATAGGGCTAAGACATATCACATACAAGAGTCTTCAAGCTGCAATGAAACCCAAACAATAAACATTGTTTCAAAGAATCAAACATAATGTAGATACTAGACTAAGAATTGAGCACAGATCTAATATATCTTGAGCTATGGTCTATGAGCTATGGTCCAAGGACTGCCCTTGTCCTCAGAATCATTACCAACAATGGATATTATGGTAGTTAAGTAGAGGGTCCTCAGAATCATTACCAACAATGGAGATTATGGTAGTTAAGTAGAGGTAATAACCATCATCAAGGTCCGCTCATTCTTCGCATTTGCAATTTAATTTTGTAGAGTAGAGCTTGACTCCTAGGGTTTTTAGGACTGTTAATACGATTTAATTTGAGTTCATGGTTGTGTTGGTTAACCAAATCGCGGAGGCCATTGTCATGGCACAACCTTTCAAGTGTTACAATGGCTATTTCAAGTGATGGTAACAAACCCCTCCCACCTTTGCTTGCAACCATTATTTTATTTTTAATTCAACATTGGTTCTTAGATTATGAATAATAAATTTCATGTTCGCATTTGCAATTTCATTTTGTAGAGTAGAGCTTGAATCCTAGGGTTACGTTATCAATCCAAAATTAAGATAAATATAAACTAATATCTATTATTCAACAAAATATTAATATTTTTATATGAAATAATATCTAAATTTATATAATATTTTCACATAAATTTCACTTATAACCTTGCCTTTTTTTCTTAAATTTCAATTTATAATAAGTTAAATTTTAATATTTAAAATTAATTATTTTAAAAAGTGTAGTAAACTAACAAAAAAAAATGTATGCAACTATGTAAGAGTGGGTATTATGAGATATTAAGTGTAATAAAACGTAATTGAATGGTGTTTCTGATAACTTTGGAAATTATAATAATTGTTATTTTTTTTATGGTAATTTAAATGTAAAGGTTCACATCACTATTAGCTACACAGTAAACATGCATTTGGATTATTTAATTGTGTTAGTCCCCATGCAACTATCCATTGCGAAAATGCTTCAAATCCTTAGCTGAAAACTTAATTGTTCGGATGTGAAACATATACCGCACGAGAGTCGAGTATTTAATCGTTAATGATCTATTTATGAATTGATCTTCCGTATAGTGGAGGATAGGTCCTTATCCACTTGGATTTATTGTCCACCCCTCTAGCTCGGATTTCAAGATTTATCTCGAGCTTGGCGCGACTGGGTTATCGCTGGCATACACTTCTCCGGACCAGCAAAGTTAATACATGCAATGGAGTTGTCAATGAACCTCGGGATCCTTCGCCTCATATACGGAGGAGGTTTTCGGTCCCTGATCCAATGATTCTGGGTTATTCTAGGTGTTTTACCCTCTACCAAGTTTGGCTTTGCGGCTCATTCTACCCTTTCCTCCTTGTGCCGGCTCTGATTTCTATCCATGGTGGTGGCGCTTGTGCTACAAGCATGCCTCCTGTTGCAGTTAGATCGTTGCGAGTGATGCTCGAGGGTTTCGCACTCAAGATAGGGAGTTCTTTTGTAATTACCTAGGTGAGGTTACTTTATTTTCTAAAAACAATACTATTAATGTTAGCTCAGGCTTGATCTTAGTTTTTTTTAAGTTCTAATGTCTTTGTTTTCTTTTGTGGTTTATGCTCTGCAGGTTTGGCAAGGGCTCGTGGGCGTGTTTATGGAAAAGCCTCTAGAGGATTTTGACCTCATCCTTATGGGGCTTGGGCCTCTGAAGATTTTCCGGGTAAGGTTATATGGCTCCCCTCCTGTTCTTTTGTTCGATGGCAACTCCTTCCTGTCTAGGGTGTAATCTCAGCCATTTTGGTGTACTAGAATCTCCTACTGGTCATAGGGATCTACCTGCATTAAGCCGCACATAGTTCTCTCACAATGGGTAACTCCCCTTCTTGGTTAAATGTCTTAATGGCGTTCGGAGCATGCTAGGGTTTGAATTTTGTTGAAGCCTCACCGGGAACGAAATTTGTAATTATTTAGGCAAGACTTGTTACCGGCTTGCAAGGAACCTCTATGGGATTTTTTTTAGGTATTTCCATTATGTAAGGTTTCTTATATATATGTTTATAGTTTCAATGAATTTCTTTTCTTAGATTCTCTTTGGTATTTGTATTTCCCTATCTTTGTGTTGATGAAGAGCATGATCTTCTTATTTTGATATTCTCCGTAAGATTTTGTTGCTGAAGGGAAACATTACAGTCTTGTTTTTCCAGAAATGTTAATATTTCTTATTCCAACAGTTGAACTAGATTTGCTTTGCGCTATGAATGCTTTTAATAAGCAAATATCCGTTAGAGTTTACTAGCTGTTTAGTTTGACATAAACGTTAAGCGAGCTATGCTAATTTGTGAGCGTGTTCAAGGAAAATGGGGTCGCTCTCGGGCTCAAACCCTCAATCTCGAGTGTCTGTTCAAAAATTTAAAAACGTCTTCAGCTAATCCTTTACATTTTAAAAATGATACGTTTTTAATAATAACACTGTGTTCAGTGCAATGGAAATTTCTCATTGCAACGGCAATGCTGTAAACAATATAAATTATGAATTATACAAATTTCTTTAACTAATCCTAATTATTTGAACATAACATAAATTAACTTAAATTGCTTTCACCCTTGTGATATGAACAAAAATAAATAATTTTTTGGTTAAAAGGTCAGAAAGGAACTCAGCTGTTTTACTTGTCTGCTATCATCATATTTCAATTTGCAATCAAACAAAATTTGTTTCACTGCGATGGCAACATCATGAACATACATTACTCTGAGCTATGATGTTAAATCTCACCTCGAGACCATCTTGTTTGGATTTTTGACACTTAGAGGTGGATTGGTGAAGTAAATATTTCCATCGCTCACATCTTTGAACTCTGCCATGATCTTGTCCCATTTTTCTCTGCACTGCTTCCCATCGTGCTTAATACCCTCCGCCCCCAAAAGCTTAGCAAGCTCTTCCCATAGCACCGCCCACCGAGCGGGCTTGGAAAATCTCGACTCCATATCAGCCCTAAACTTAATTAACCACAGAACCTATGATCGCTTCCAATTCTTTGACATTTTCTTTGGCCCTCTGCCACCACTGCCAAAATTGGGAACAATTACGTCGCCGTCATGATCAATCTGGTCAGAACCCTTGGTGGTTGGTTTGGGTTTAAATTCTTCAACGTCGCAAAACCCTGGGTCATGACCGCAAAACCCTGAGTCACCATCGACGAGCTTCTTGGCTAAAACAATCATTGCTTTATTAAATAAACACCGCTGCACTCTTTCCTCCACTCGCCACTTTTCCTCCTTTTCTTGACGACTCCGCTCGTGGATTTCCTCTTTCCGCTCCATTGAATCCAACAGATCCACGAAAAACCTCTGTGCTGACTCACCAGGCTCTCCAGGAACTCACGAACAACATCCAGGTCCGTCTTCGAGAGGCCTCTAGGCGTCGTTTTTCTCTGCTTCCCAGCAGGGGACCCTTCATCCGTCATCTTGTCGTCAGTTGGAAAATTGCTGGGAGTCTCGACGAAACAAACTGCAAATAAAACATAATGGGTTGGGGGCACTATAGAATTACCTTTGGGAAGTTGTGCGATGGTTGAAGCCGTTGCTACTGCAGAGACTATGAACATGGCCATCAACCAATATTCGTAACTACTTTTTCTTGATCGAACCGTTGTGTTTTTCTTAATCGTCTAACATCTAATCGTATGGTGTACAAGGATGACACGTCGGCAAAGAGGGGAGTTCATTTCAGAGGAAACGCCTTACGGTGTAATTAATAGCCATCAAAATTTAGTGAAGGTGGTTTTGCGTAAAGGTTCAAATAGTTTCAAATAAAGAGGAGTTGCTTACCTTAGATGCCTCTATAGATTTTTTTGGAAATTTCTTCAAGATAATGAGGAAAATATACTAAATCTGATAGTTTTCAACTACAAAACAAACTAATGTATAAAGCTCATGAAACTTATTTTGATAAAACATATAGAATATTAATATTAGTATCACTTTTAAATATAAATCTTATTATATGTTGGACATTGATAATGTATAATATTGCTTTGCTCGACAACAATGGTAATTTCTTGGATGTTATAAGGAAAAACAACAAGTGAAGTGCATAACATCGATGGCTAACATGTTAGTGAATATGTGTATGGAGCAAGTCAATCAAATATATATATTATTGAATGATGGCTTTCAAGTTGGTGGAAGCATGCAATTAATCTAAGCGCCACATAACCTTGTCAAAGTATCCATATACGTTTATGTTAATATTTCCATTATTCTATTGTTTTGGTAAGCCTCATGTCCTTAATTGGAATTGTAAGCAACTTCCATTCATTTTAAGAAACCCCTGGAGGCACTCCATGATCTTGAGGTATCCCCCTCTATTTCCTTAATGTTTATATTTCACAGTGTCCCCTCTCTCTTCTCTAAAGATGGTAGGGGATCATTAGTTAGGTTTACAAACAACCATGGTGTTATGTTTCTATATTTTCATGTTCCTTTTACTTGTGGGTTTTTGTTTTGTATGTTTAATGCTATTCATCTTGGTCTAACAAATAAATTACATGTTCCACATTGTGTTAAGTAAGAAGATAATGTAGAGATCCACATTTTTTAAGGTTTATATGTTAAACATTGTACCAAGTAGGATAAGAAACAATGAAGAGACCCACATAGAGCTAATAGTCAATTTCTTTGTAAGTTCTTTCAACAATGATAACTTTTGTTTATTTCTTTTCAATATATATTTGTTGGCATTATTAGTAGTTTCAAGTTCTTGTATGTATGGTCAATGTTATTCATTTTATTTTTTGTCATGCCATTGCTATTACATCATTGTTAATCATCATGAGAGCATGGGGTATTCACTCAATGAACCTTTGACATATCACGTGCATTCGTGGTATACTAAACAATACTCTTAATTTGACTACATATTGGAAAATACCTCTAAAAGCCACATTCTTTAACTCCTTACCAATACGAACCCAATACACCTTCCCAATTTAAGAAACCCCTACTTTCACAAGATATTGTAGGTACCCATTTTTTCATTAACATTTTTTTACCCCCTTGTATTTTTTCATTAACTTTGAGCTCCATTTTTTTATACCTACCAAAGTAAAAACCCTTTACCCCCTTATTATATGCTTAATATATTATGTTTGTTAGGATATTCTGACACATAGGAAATAGTTAAGTATAACTTGGTCTAGTGTAGAGTTAGGTAAAGTTTGTTTCTTTACTATGTACTTTTGTAACTTATAATCTGACGGTCACGATATGTAGTGATCTGACGGTTTATTCTATCCTAGGTATTACTGACACTTGATCCGTGGCTTAACACAAGATTGGTCCATGATCTTTATTTAAAGAGCATGGAGGGTCATTTGTAGGGTAACCGTTCATGAGAGAAGCTTATGTAAATTTCAATTCTTTTATTAATAAATTGCCTGAAGTGGCCACGTTGGCTCAGGCCGTGGACTATTTCCCTCTTTGAGGGTTTTAACCACGTCAAGAATACTGGTGTATTGATCTGTGATCTGTTTGTGAGCGATGTCCTTTGGTGTTCTGTCTGAGGAACTTATCCTGTAAATTCCTACATGGTATCAGAGCTATTTGAGGGTCGTATTTGTTGGTGATCCAAATCTGAAACTGGTAGAACTGCATCCGACTGTCATTTCCTAGATCTACAATTACTCACTGCTTTCGGGCCAAGAGGGTTGTCTATTGTGTTAGGAGCATCTGTTCCAGTGATGAACCCCTTTCATTTAATGCGAAAAGGTTTCCGGTAGCCCTAGATATGTCACTTTTAAGGTTTGGAGGTATATAGTGTTTGTTTGCAGTTTTTAGTTATTTTCTTTCTGTTTTTTATTACCGAATCTATACCTTTCATTTTTGCGTATGCTCTTTTCCCTGTGACTCTGTGCAATCTAGGCAAATCAGAAATAGAAATAAAGGATTTTTCTCATGCGTATGATCTTTTTCGCTGCGCCTTAGTGTGATCTCGGAAAATCAAAAACATTGAGGAAAATGGTTAGTTTCCGAGCAAAGCTAACTTCAAACCATAAGGTTTTTTTTTTGTATGTTTATTTTGGGTTTTGTGGTTTTTGTTTTATAGGCAAAAAAGAGCTTTCTAAAGTAAGTATGCACCCCAAAGCTTCGGTGACTAAAAAAAACCCTTCCACTTTTCCAAAAGTTACTAACCTTTTAAACTAGCTCACATGGTCCAAAGTTACTTTATGAGAATAGAGGTCTTGAGTTCAAGTCTTTCTTTTTGTTGAGATAATTAGATTAATTTTGGAAAGGGGGCAGATTTTTTTTTTAAATATAACATTAACATTCATTTCTGCACATTCCCGCACTTCATCGGCATCTTCAACAAATTTTCTTCAAAAAGCCATAACTTCTTCATCCAGAAGCCATTTCCAGAGCTGTTTTTTTTAATTAGCCTAATTTTTCAAGATCTTTCCATTGGAACACTTAGTTTTAGAATCTATAGCTTCAATTTATGTTAAAATGGAAATTCCATGCCAAGTTATTCTTGATACTACATTGTGGATTTACTTAGAAGTAAAGGTCTTTACAAAATAGTCTTAGGCCAAGAAACTAAACCAAAGGATGAAGATAAGGCAGCCAAATGGGAAAATAGGCAAGATCAAGCACGTGGGTTGATAGGGATGTCTATTTCTCCAGACCTTAGATTCCATATCACAGAACTTGATACTCCTAATGAAGCAATGAAATAGATCACTAAAGTTTTTGGAATTAAAAATGAACTTAGAGCCCATCAACTCGAAAATGAGTTGCTTAAATTGGACCCCAATAATTTTTCTTCCATTGAAGATTTTTTGTCCAAATTCAAGACCCTTAGACTTCTCTTGGAAGGTGTTAAGGTTAAGAAAGAAGATGGGAACCTTATCTATTCCATTCTTACTAAGTTGGGATCAGCCTACTCTGTGTTTGTTTCCACCTTCCATTCTACAAGAGAAGCCTTCATTTCTCAAGGACAAGACTACAAGTCCCCTTCCTTTGATTCCTTTTGTGATTCTTTATAAGAGAACAAGAAAAACTCTTACACCTTGGTCTTCTTAATCTTGGAAACTCTTCTAAGAAAGCCTTAGCCACCCAGCAGCAACCAAATTCAAAGAATCCTAAGAAGTCATATCCTAAAAGAATGGTCTTAAACCAAACAAGGGTCCTAAACAATTTTAGCCTCAAAAAAATGAAGATCATTTCAGCAAAATGATAAGACCAATAAAAACAAATGGAAGAAGACTGATCGCCATTGTAACTTTTGTAATCGAGATGGGCACTTAGAATCTAAATGCTTTAAGAAGATGGAAGCCTTGGAAGCCGCAATGAAGAAACATAACATCAATGTGGAGCATTCTTCTACTTCAACTTCAACTTCATCTTCAGGAATGGCACTTTCTGCATGTCGTTGTCAATCATCTCAGTCTGGTTATGCATTAAATGTATCTTCTCCTTCTCATTCTCATGAGTGGCTCATTGATTCTGGAGCCTCTTATCACATGGCCAAAAACAAAGCCATGTTTTCTTCTTTACATGATTGTAACACCAAAAATATATATGTTGGTGATGATAGATCTCTTAAAGTTGTAGGGACTGGAACTGTTCATCTAGACAATGGTCAGTTTAATGATGTATTATGTGTTCCAACCTTATCCAGCAACCTTCTATCTGTATATCAGATAACTCATTCAGGTGAAGGTAAAATTGTTGAATTTTCACCCCATGATGTTGTAAACAAGGATCTAAGAGATCCTAAACAGATTCTAGCTACTGGTATTGCTGATGATTCCACAAGGTTGTATAAGTTTCACAACTTTGGGTCATCAAATCTTCCCTCAGTATTTGTTGCTCATAATGATGAAGTGAGCAAACTTTGGCATGAGCGATTTGGTCACTTAAACTATCGCTCCCTTCAGCATCTATGTAAAGAAAATATGGTGACAGGTCTTCCTATGGTATCTTGCAGAGATGGTGTTTGTTCCGGATGTGTACTCGGAAAACATCATCGGGACAGTTTTGAAAAACGTGCCTCTTGGCATGCCTCAGCCCCTTTACAGCTTGTGCACAGTGATTTATGTGGTCCACTTCCTGTTGCTTCATTCTCTGGCTGCAAGTATTTCTTAACTTTCATTGATGATTTCTCCAGACGCACTTGGGTATACTTCTTAAAACTCAAGAGCGAAGTATTTAACACATTTTTGGCCTTCAAAGCCTTTGTTGAAAAACAATCTGGACATCAAATTCTTAAGCTAAGAACTGATAATGGTGGAGAATATGTTAAAAACACATTCATCAACTTTTGCACCGAAAATGGAATTCAAATGCAACATACTGTTCCATACACTCCACAACAAAATGGTGTAGCTGAAAGGAAAAATCGCACCTTAAAGGAAATGGCTAATTGTATGCTGCAATCTAAAGGACTCAGTCTTAGTTTTTGGGCCGAAGCAATTAATTGTGCAAATTACATAATAAATCGCACTCCTACTAAGGTTTTAAAGAATATCACTCCAGAAGAAGCATGGAGCTCAATTAAACCATATGTAAGTCAATTTCGTGTTTTTGGAAGTGAAGCATGGGCCCATATTCCAGATGAGAAACATTAAGCTTTAGAACCTAAAAAAAAGGAAAAATGTATTTCTGTTGGATATTCTGAATATGTCAAAGGATATAGAATTATTCCACTTAAGTCCAAAAATGTTATCATTAGAAGAGATGTAAAGTTTGCTGAAAATATATCGACCTACGAGCCTAGTTTGGTGGATGTGCCACCTCTCTCTATCCCTTCTACTTCTGAAAATATTTCTTCTTTAGATGATGACAGCGAGGATGACAATCCTCCCCCGCCTTCTCAATATCCTCCTTTAGCTCCTCAGCTTCCAAAATGGGTCTGTGCTACTCGAGATGCCGTAGGTGCTCTTGCTGGTGATCCTACAGATCAGTGACGTACACGTTCTCAATTTGATAGAGCCTCTTCTTTACTGGCTCAAGCTTCAGTTAATTATGATCCTGACACCTTTGCAGAAGCTTCAGGCCATCTGGATTGGGACGCAGCTATGAATGAAGAATATAGTTCATTATTGGCAAATGATACATGGGATCTTGTTCCCCTTCCAAAGGGATGAAAACTTGTCAGATGCAAATGGGATTACAGAACCAAGTATGGACCAGATGGAAAAGTTAATAAACATAAAGTTCATCTTGTTGTTAAGGGATTTTCACAAGTTGAACGCATTGACTATACTGAAACCTTCTCCCCTATTGCCAAAATGAACTCTATCCACCTTATTCTTTCCCTTGTTGCCTCTTTCAAATGGGAAGTCCATCATATGGATGTTAAATCTGCCTTCTTGCATGGGGACTTGAATGAAGAAATCTATATGGAACAACCTACTAGCTTTATACAAATAGACTCCAACCTTGTATGTCAGCTTAAGAAATCCCTTTATGGTCTCAAGCAAGCCCCTCGGGCTTGGTATGCCAAAATGGATAGCTTTCTTTTAGAAACTAGATTTTCTAGGTGCCATTTTGATAATATTGTCTACACCAAGAAAGTGGGCAAGTCTCTTCTCATTCTTGTTCTTTATGTTGATGATCTTATCCTTACTGGTAGTGATACCAACCTTATAAACCATGTGAAGTCCAGCCTTAAAAAGAAGTTTGAAATGACAGACTTAGGACACTTGCATTATTTTCTTGGTCTTCAAGTCTTGCAATCCAAGGAAGGTATTTCTCTTTCCCAGTCCAAGTATGCATGTGATCTTCTATGCCATTTTCACATGGAAGACTGTAAGCCAACCCCTTCTCCCTTTCATTCTGGAGCCAAAATTTCAGTCACTTGTACTTCCCCTAAAGTTGATGCTACCTTATACCGTCAAATTGTAGGAAAGCTCTTGTATTTGACCCATACTCGTCCTGACCTTTCCTTTGTTGTTGGCCTTATTGCTCAGTTTATGCAAAACCCACATGAAAGTCATTGGAAAGAAGCTAAAATAATACTTCGTTATCTTCGAGGTACAGTTCAGTTTAGGATTCATTACAGTGCAGAAGCATCTCCTCTATGGGTTGGTTTCATTGATTTTGATTGGGTTGGTGACCATGATGATCGAAAGTCTACTGCAGGTTATGTGTTCACTCTTGGTTCAGGACCTATTACATGGGCTTGCAAGAAAAAAGGTGTCATTTCTCTTTCTTCAGTAGAAGCAGAGTATCGTGGTGCCGTAGAAGCTAGTAAGGAAGCCCCGTGGCTTTGTCAGATCCTGTCAGAGTTTGGCTTTCAGCAGCAGCATCCGACTACACTTTGGTGTGATAAATAAAGTGCCATTCAACTATGCAAAGATCCAGTCCAACATCAACGCAACAAACACATTGAACTGCACATGCACTTCATCAGAAAGCTCATTCACGACCATGTTCTTAAAGTGCAATATTGTTCAACAGATGATCAAGTTGCAGACATCTTTATAAAGGCTCTCACAGAGGCGAAGTTTACTAAACTTCGATTTATGGTTGGAGTTCAGGAAGTTGTCACTAAGGGGGGATAGGCTCTAATGCCTCCTTCCTTCTCCTATTGTGTCATATTTGTACATACTTCAATCCTATCCCGAGTTGTTCTTAAGGGGGGATGGTAGGATATTCCGACACATAGGAAATAGTTAAGTATAACTTGGTCTAGTGTAGAGTTAGGTAAAGTGTGTTTCTTTACTATGTACTTTTGTAACTTATAATGTGACGGTCACGATATGTAGTGATCCGATGGTTTATTCTCTCCTCTGTATTACTGACACTTGATCTGTGGCTTAACACCCAATTGGTCCATGATCTCTATTTAAAGAGCATGGAGGGTCATTTGTAGGGTAACCGTTCATGAGAGAAGCTTATGTAAATTTTCATTCTTATTAATAAATTGCCTGAAGTGGCCGCATTGGCTCAGGCCGTGGACTGTTTCCCTCTTTGAGGGTTTTAACCACGTCAAGAATACTGGTGTATTGATCTATGATCTATTTGTGAGCTGTGTCCTTAGGTGTTCTGTCCGAGGAACTTACCCTGTAAATTCCTACAATGTTATTTTTTCCTCAATAAATATCCCCTAATATGAACACATGTGGTATAGTATTGCTCCCCTAGCAGTGCAGAAATCCTCTCAGTTTTCTCTCTTTCCCTATCTATCTTAGATACTCTACTCATCTATGGAACAAATGCACTCGAAAAGGATGGAACCTTATTTTCCTCCTAGTGGTCAAGTTATAACATAACCTGATAGCCTACAAGTGGTTAGCTTTGACTCCCTCAACTTTTAAACAGAGTTACAATACGAAATATTCTAGAGTCGTCTTCATCATGATCATGTGGCTAGCACATTTTCCTTGATTAATGGGGGCGAATGCGGCATCCTCTTGAATTATGGCAGACAAAACAAGAAAGTCAACTGTTTAGTCACATAACTTTTGCATACAAACTCCAATTAAGGCGATTCTTGCATCATTGGAAAGGATTCTATGTGTAGAATAGGAAGAAAAGGTGCAATGCTAGAAAGGAAAAAAATTTCCCAAAAAAACGTCATTTTATTCGTTAAGATGCTTAGGAAAGGTTTCAGAACCCAATTTTCCAAATTGGGTCTTACCAGTAAAAATGGTATTGTGAGTTGATTCCTCCACTTTTTCCACTCTAAAAGCATATAAAATGAAAAATAATATAATGATCCAATCTGAATCAGTTATGGTGGCTAAAACTTGCTCAACATCATTATCATGGCTATAGTTACTTTGATGTTTCAAGGGATTTTTTTTTTGTTTAAAGCTCTTCTTTATCAAAGCTCATTCGATTAGAGGAATTTTGAGGTCTAAAATGGGGTTTTGGAGGGAAATAATAGAATAATAGTTAAAATAATAAAATAAGAGTTATGCATTTTTCAAGAAAAAGAAAGGAAAATACTATTTTATTGTATTTCTCACTTATCTCCTTATAAGTTTACTCAAATGTCAAGGGTAGAAACTCGCTGGATGTGAAATTAAATGCCACATCCAAATACTACCCACTCTACATACTTTTGAGTTCACCCACATTGAAAAAAATTGAAAATATGTGAAAAAGTGTGTTGAACACATATTTTTATGCATTTTCAGTTTTTTCAATGTGGGTCTACTCATCAGTGTGCAAAGTGGGTAATTGTTGGATGCATAATTTAATTTTGCATCCGACGTGTGTCTACAATTGACAATCAAGTAAACCTATAAGGATATAAGTTGGAAATATAATTAAAAAATTAGTATTCTTCTTTTCTCACCAAAATACTCATCCCTATGGATGACATCATCATCTTGAATCCTACTGGTTCTTTTAAAGTTAATTTTATTAGTACATTTTTTGTTTTGAGGCCCGTTTTTTACGTCAAAATTTCACTAATTTGAGTCTTCAATGGGAGTGTTGGACTTCCCTTTTAGTAAGACTATAAAATCCCTAGGTTAAAAATTCATGCAATAAAAGTTAATAGAGGCAAAATAAGACCAAGGTCAAGGGACACTTTTTCCAAGTTGAATGATCCGATTAAGAATATTAGTTTGTTGTGCTAAGATCCTCCTCAGACTATAAATAAAATTATATTCATGTGCTTAAGGATTAATGAGTTATTTGCAAGTGAAAATGAGTTTTTATGTTAATTTTATGAGCAATTTAAAATAAAATAGAAATTGAACAACAACATATACATGTACATAACATCACCAAAAACACATCACAATAGGAACATGATGAAGGATTTCACCCCTCCTGGGCTACGTATCCTTGGTCTAGCTTCCAATGGCTTGGGCGTCTCTATTATGCTCAAATGTGTAAAAAGATGTGTTTACAATGCTCAAATGCTTCTGAAACCTACTCCAATGAGTCGAAAATGTCCAAAAGTGGCTACCTAGCCTCTTTTTGCACCCAATTTGGTCGACAATTGGACAAGTTATGACCTCTCCTAGTTTCTCCACAATTCACTCTACAATTTGCCCAAAATTTGGCACCGACCCTCATTTTTTGCCCCATTTTCCGCTAATGGGCCACCAAATCTGCCAAAATCTAGGCAAATTTGTCGAATGGTTTATTTAGTCATCGAGGCCTAAAAACCAAGAGAATGGTCATATGAATGCCATCCGCCCAAGGGCTAGCCCCTAACACTAGCCCCCTTCCCTCCAACGGTCGCATAAGCTGCTGTCGGTTGGGCTTGGTGTTCACATTAGGCGGTTAGGTCCACCAAACCCCCAAAAATTGCAGCATTAAAGTTTAAATGTTGGGCACAATCATAAAGGTTAAGTCGTATCCCCGTGGTGCATTGGCAATGGCTTTTGTTATGTGTTGGGAGGTCACAGATTTGAACCTCGCTGCCTCTACCTAGTCTATGAAACAATTTGGGTGGCCTCCCAGGCTGCCAGGTGACGGCCTCAGGCTGGGCCACTTGTCTACCTATGGTTGGCCATCATTCCAGCCAAAGAAAAAACACCAAATCGACTTGTATGGTGATGACACTTGTGACGATATGATTTGCTGAGAAATTCTTTGACCAAGACAACGTCCACCTCACCTGCCCAGTTAGCACCACGTCAGCAGTACAAATTGTTGATTGGGTTGTCCTTTTTTTTAAATTCTCTTGTTTGACAAAGTGAACATAACTTGTTTCTAGATTCAGGATGATGAGCACTATGTGGTTGTCTAGGATCCACACCAATCCGAAAATTTTGAAATTTGAGCTATTTTTTTAGCAGCTGATCATTCCTCCCCACTAGAAGCCTTTTGGACCCCAGAATATCACTTTAATTTGTTCGGCAGGTGAGGGTATAATTCTCTCACCTTTCCAATCTCTATCCATTTGGCCTTTGAAGGATTTGTTCCTTTGAGCCCCACTCGAAGGTAATCCACATTCCCTCTTTTTGAAGACCTTGTTCTTCTATCAAGAATGTTGTCTTGTTGTAGCTCATCAAGGTATTCATGAGAAAAATCCTCATGGAAGGAATTTGAACATTCTCCCCTTGATCTTCAATCAAAGGAGGCTCATACAATCTTAAGTTCTCAACATTAACAACATCATAAATTTGTATATATTGAGGAAAATCCAACCTGAAGGCATTGCTACCAATCTTTTCCAAAATTATGAATAGAACATATCTAATTGGTTTTAGTTTTTTACCTTCTCCTTGTGTTGGCTTGATGGGCCATCACCCAGGTTCAACGTTAATTAGCCAAGCAAATCCCTACACTACTGGCCCTTTTGACATCATTTCGCAGAGCATGGACTGAAGTCTCACTTGAAGTCGTATGGGGGGATATAAGAACCAAGTTTGTGCACCAAAAGATGGTAGTGATGTCATTTATTACCCTAAACATTCCTTCATGTAGGTCGATAATCCTTTTAGGGCTTATTGATATACTTCTCTTATTCGTCCTTCAGACCTCTGTGAACATCTACAATCATCCTTCGCGTACCCTAGATAGGCAGATCAGGCACTTACGTGCCTCTATAATTACTCTTTACTTCTGTTTTTACCTAGATTAGCTTAAGTATTGAATAACTTCACATACATTAAGATGATATTCATGTAAACAAATATTCTTACTTGCATTCATATAACAAAGAAAAACATATGGATTCGAGCATTAATACAACATTAAAACATAAACCCAATATTCATCAAAACATAATCATATGCAGAAGTAAAACAAGTCATACAAAGATAATTTTCTTTATTAATATTCAAATCCTCTTTATAGACTGCAACTATCCTGTGCACACAGCTGCAGGGGCTCGCGCACTCAACTGTGGACTTCTACCCTACACCTCTGTGCACATAGCTACAGAGCCTCTTTCCTATGCTAAGAATCTTCGCTCTTAGCTCCCACAGACCCAAAACATATCAGGACTCAACTGAACTGAACTTCAAAAACTACTTTAGACTCTTCTAAGACTTCCCTTTTTATAAAATCCCATGGTCAGCGAACCATGGGTGGATCTCTTAAAGCTGACACAAGTTACATAAACTAAGGGCAGAAACCCTAATTGACTATTTATATCTTCACACTCCACGGCCACAAAATGCAGAGACTTTACATTTCTTATGCAAACTTGGGTTTTCTACCCCAAAACTTGGGCTTTTAACCCCAAAGATGACCCTAAGGGACACGTTCCTAATAAGCCCCCAACACAAATATGGTGACTCGCCCCCGATTCACTCTCCTGATGGAGAGATCTTGTCACAAAGACCTCCCAGCTCCACCTGTATCACTGCAACTTCGGCGGCACATTGCGTCGCCGCCTGCTTAACCTGTTCCACCAGCTACTCTATTATTGGTCCTCCACTATCTGCCTTGATTTGCTGCTGTGTTTTTTACAGGTTCACCAAATTTCCTTCAATGGTGGTCGTGAGCACATAACCTTCATCTAACCAAGGCCCCAATCTTGCCTTAAGTACTACCTTCCTGCATCGTGCCGCGTCCACTTGTTACTTCAGTGCCTTTGCTTCTTGCAACTTTGCCAACCTCTGTGTAAGGGTGACAGTGCATGTTGTCGCTTTGACCTCATCACACCTCTGCTGCAATTCCCTCACCTCGGTCTCTAATCTCTGCAGGTTGGGATCTTTCTCCAGACTACTAACTCCTTCGAGCGACTGCTCGAAGAGCACAGTGCAATCCTTCATTGCGACATCCATTATTGCAACTGCATCTTTGATAGCGGCCTCATGCTGCTCTTGAACCTCTATTGGATTCAAAGGCTGGGCCCTCAACTCAAGCTCTGTGATCTTAAGGTTCAACTCAAACTCAACCTTACCCAACTCTGTCCTGGCATTGCGCACACCTATAGCGAGCTTCTGAATCTTGGTGTCGACCGGGGCATCCTTTGGGATATGTAGCTCCACAACAGTTATGCATGCTTCAGCTAGCACGGTTTTGGTGTGTTCATTCTTCTCCGTAATCTTGTTAAGGAGATCAATTGTGGAAGTATTCTATACAAACATCTGTGCATTGTTGACCTTCTGTTTTTTTATCACATTCAGCATGCACTATTCTTGGGCCCAAAGTTCTTGGATCACACCATCCTGCAGAGTGTGAAGGGGTTCACTTGGAAGCGTGGCCAATTTCAACCAAACCCTTTTTATAGTGTTAACAGTGGCCCTATCAGCTTCCACTTCTGTATTCAACGCTCCATCTGGCAGCGCGTCGGCCCAGGGATCCATAGAGTGAACCATCTTCATTTCTTCCAAGGTTCCTGACACCAAACTAGTCGACGTCACGCTACTCCGCCCTACATTGGTCTGTGTATCCTAGATCTGTAGCTCGCACAGAATCACCTGAATGGCGACCAAAAGTTATTTTTGTTGCTGCTCAAATTGTTGTAGCAGTTTCGCGGTCACATCCCTCATTATGTCCCGATGTCATTCAGATCACCTTCTGTCAAAGTTATCTGTTCAAGCGATGATTTACTGGCCTTGGAATTCTTCCGCGACCCTTCTTTTTCTTGCTCTCTAGTGTGTTTAACTCAGAATGGAGTAGTCTCTGGGTCTACACCACCCTATCCTAATTGTTGCTCTTCATCCTCAATCTATGGCGAAGGAGACTTCTAACTCCTGTCAAAGTCACACTCTTCCTCATCCTCCTTCTCTTCTTCTTGCTCCTTAGCAATGTGCTCTGCTTTAGCTTTTTCCTCAGCCTCCTTTTCCCTCCTGTCGACCAACTGCTGCATCTTCAATCGAGCCTCTTCCTTCTTTTGCTTTCCTTTGGACTTGCTAGATCCCACAGATAAATTTGAGATTATGCACCACTCTGATGGTCAGCATTCGAGGACCGCTGCGATTGCATCGTCTGACATTAAGTATGGAAGATCATACCATTTCTGCTCAGGGTCCTTCCGTGCCGACATGGAGACATAGTGGAAGTCCGCCTTGAACTCCACATATTTTGCCTACTTCTCAAAGATAGTTGGTGATAACTGCGGCTTGCGGTTTATCGTGGTGCGGATGCTTGATTCCATTAATACCCAAAATATCTTACTTTCCTTGACCCTTTCAGGGTCCTTTATGGCCCAGAGTGAAGTGAACTTCACTGCTTCTAGCAGATCTAATGCGATCAAAGGAAACTGAGTATCCTCCAGTAATTCCCACGCCACCAGTATGCCTGATAACAGAAGCCATGCATAATGGAAGGCCTTACTCTAGTCATGTGCTTCTCTATAGTTCGCAAGGAACTCGATGCAGAGGTAGGGTGCCCAGTTGAATTGTACACCCTTCACGCACTAGACCGTTAATGACACAATTGGTGCCAGCACTTCATCTGTGCGACACTTCCTCATTATTTTCCCAGCCAGGATTTGGGTGGCTCCCTTAACCGTTGGGTCGATTATGCTGGAATCTGAGTAGTCGCATGGCTTGTTGGCAAGCTTAAACTTGTCCTTCATTCTCTCGGTGAGGTCGCGCTCACCCGTCTTTCCGCAAAATTCTTTTGTCGGATTCAACCCCGAGTACGATAGCAATGTGATCCTATGGATCAGCATATCTGTGATCGATATCGGTTCTCCTAACCATAGGCACCCATCATGTACCAACCATAACAGTTGTTTGATCACTATCAAAGTTATGGCCGCGCGGTTGTAATGCGGCACCCATAGCAGGTTCAACAACTTGCCTTGTCCAACCCTTTTATCCACTGTCTTGGCTCCAGCACGGTCACACGAGAGTCTTTATAGAAGACTCGGGTCATAAACATATCAGTCACCAAGTGGCAAAACTGCTCAGTATTCGCCAAGTCCCAATCCTCTAACTTCAGATGTGGCATGCGCACCAAGCGAAGACCTTCAAATGTGATCTTGTTTGGGAGCAACGATGTGTTAAGTAAGAATTTGCACTGATCGAGGTTCTTTGGGACCTTCACCTTGCCTTGGTGTGGAGGAATGTATTCTGGTAACTTGGAAATCGGGTCTACCCCCTCAATATTGATATCCTCTATGCTCATACCAATTTCCTCTACGTCCTCGTCGAGTTCTAGGTCTACCACCTTGCCTTTCTCCTGCGCGGTGAGCTTCTCTTTCTTCTGGTGCTTTCTCGACAACTCATGCACCGACTATGTCACTTTTTTCTTGTCTTTATTTGTCTTAGGACCCTATCTGGTCGGCACAGGCCTCAGTCTGGGTGACCTTGGTGACTTCGGCACTTTTGCGGGCATTTCCACACTCACGACCTCCGGGGCAGCCCCCTCAGATGCCATTGATCCTCCAGCACTTGCGGTTTCCTCGGGCACCGACATGAGTCTGGTAAGAAGCTCCTGGGTTGCTTTAGGCAACTTGTCAAATACTGAACTAGCCACCAAAGCCTCAAAATTCTCAAGGTTCATGCACGCCTGAAAGCTCAACACCTCAATTCTCAGAACGCAAAGTGTTTTTTGTTGGGTGGCCATCTATAATTTATATGAAAATTTGAATTTGAATCCAACCGTTCCCCCCAGAATCTGCTCATAGATGCTAGATTGGTGACAAATTTTAAAATATCTCGCTCTTAAATGCCGACTTAAATGCTGCCTCCTCACTCCACTTAGCTATTTTATCACTGTCAAGTCATGAACAGTGACCATAATGGTCACTTTTTGCCTACCCTGCGCGATCTCTCCTTCTATTGTGCAGCTCCCTTCATGCTTCTACTGATACTGTGGCATTCCTCCCTTCCACATAGGTCCTGAGTCGCGCAGCTCTACAACCCAAACAGTGTATTTTATAGTCTCGCGCCTCATCACAGCTGTGTGGAGCACTAAGATTGTTCTTCCACAATATAGTCATCTAACCGAATCCCCGATGTATGGCTTCAATCCGTTGCCATTTACTTTCCCTGGAAATAGTTCCCCATTCAACTTCACCAACTGAACTGCTCCACCATCGATAATCTCCTTGATGACATAGGGCCCCAGCGAATGCATCTGAAACTTTCCTATAAATTTATCAAACTTGCTGTCATATAGTAACACTAAATCATTTACCTTGAAGGTGCGCAGTTTGATGTGTCGATTATGTCATGCCTTTTGGCGCTCCTTCTGAACTTGCTGATGGAATTCAACCAAAAATCTATCCACTTCCAGCTTTGTCAACTGTGCAAGCCTTTCTTTTAGGGCTCCGCGATCCACCATTCCTGTAAATGCCACTATATGCAGACTAGGTACAATGTACTCTATCGACATCACAGCTTCTATGCCATAAAATAGCCTAAAAGGCATTTGTCCAGTTAGCTTTTTGCAATTCGTCCTATAAGCCCATAGCACCGCGGGCACACGCACATCCCAGTAATTTCTTTGTGCATTACAGACCTTCGTCAACACGTTCTCTAATATCTTATTAAATTCTTCAACCGTCCCATTAGCCTGCAGGTGATACATCGTACTCTTTTGGTGATAAACTTGGAATTCCTCCGTTAACACGTTGATTGTCTCATTAAGGAAATGCGTACAATGATCTCTCATCAAAATCATCAGGCAACCAAACCTAGTCAGTACGTACTCAAAGATGAATTTTGCCACTATTGCCATAGTACAGTCCTTTGCAGGTTGCGCCTCTACTCATCTGGTCAAATACTTTGTCTCGGTGATGATGTACCACACACCTATCTTCTTTCCTAGAGGCTGAATTGGTCCTACAAAATCAATCTCCCACTTCTCAAATGGTTGTAATGACAACTGTGGATTCAGAGGTAGCTCATCCCTCCGCGATGGCCTGCCCTTCCTCTGACATGCATCACATGACTTATAATAAGCCATGGAATTTTTATGCAGCATTGGCCACCACAACACAACGCGTAGAATTTTATGCGTTATTAATTTACCTACATAATGTCCTCCCGCAGCTCCTCCATGAGCTTCAGTGAGGATGCTACTTCATTCAAACTCAGGGACATAATGTCACAATATTTCATGTGACCCCATTTTATATAATTTCCTTGCAATGATAGAAAATTCTATCGCACGCACCACCATCTCCTTCTTTTGTTGACTAGTATACCCCTCCGGAGCCATCCCCATCATCAGGAAGTGTATGATATCTGCAAAGTTATTGTCCACGACACACACAACAAAGAGTTGTGCATCAAGAAGTCCTTCCTCCAAATTAGTGGGCTCCTCTCCTGTTTCAATGCACGACTGATGATCCGATCTGACATTCAATCGTCCTAGCTTCATAATGACTTCGAAATCATATTCCTGAAATAGAAACAACCATCTGCATATCTTCCCCCCCAACACAGGCTTGTTCACCAAGTACTTCAATGCAGAATGGTCTGTATACATCTCAAAGTGTCTGCCTAGCATGTAGTGTCTGAACTTCTGGTGTGCATACACCATGACCAAACCTTCATGTTCTGTCATTGCATAATTCTTCTTAGCATTAGACAACTTCCTACTCGCAAAAACTATAGGGTGATCCAACTCTCCCTCATAGGCTTGTGTCAGCACTGCCCCGAGCACAGTACATGACGCGTCCACATGCACATGAAATTCCTTTTTCCAATCCAGGAAGACTAGGATCGGTGCGTTGGCCATATTCTCCTTTAAAACATCAAAGCTTTGTTGGCATTCTTCATTCCAATAGAATGTAGCATCCTTCTTTAGAAACTTCTCCATCGACGTGGTAATCTATGCATAACTCTTAATGAATTTTCTATTATAAAATTATATATTAAAGAGCAATGGAACACATAAAATATTGCAGAAATATAAACACATAAAATGCATAAAACAAGAGAGACATAGATATACTTGGTTCACCCAGTTTAGGCTACGTCCATGGAGAAACAGCCAATCCTTGCTTTTATATTATCCAGCAAACTGAAGACATACAACCTACAATAGATCCGTTGGAATTCCCTCTCCACTCTTAATCTCTTCTCTCTTCCTCACACAGAATACAAATCTACATAACGCAATACAATTCCCTCATATATAGCGAGGGGTTGCCTTCTAGGGAAAAAAAACCCTAAATTGAACATAACTTCTACTGTCATATCTCTGCCTAATGAACGACCCAGATTGAATACGAAATTACAACATTTTACAAAGCAATTTTACATCTATTTTTAGCTTCGGGGATGCTACCCCCGATCCCCCTGCTAAGGAGGGGCTCCCAATGGTCGCAGCCGCCCTCCCCTGCAACAAATATTTTACGGGCAGTGTTGCTACACCATTACGAACTGGGGTCCAATGCGATGATACCTTTAAATACATAAGATAATCAGGGTCCACACCTAACATTTTCTATAGTATCCCATATGCCCTTGTGTTGCATGCAGCTGTTTTACACTTCTTGGTGCTTCAGAATTAATTATAATTGCTATCTTAGTTGGGTCGACCATTGATCCTTGTCTACACACCACATGGCCCAACAAGATTCCAAAGGGAACACAGAACAAACATTTTTTCAAATTGAGCCCGATCTGATACCTCCGACATGTATCGAGCATCAATCATACGCTAGCTACATGGCGTTTCACCAGCCTAAGCACTGTCCAATCATCAAAGTATACCTCCAAAAACTTGTGAATGAAGTCCTTAAACACCGTGATGACCACGCGTGAAAAGATCATTGACGCATTCCTCAACCCAAAATGCATTACGATATACTGGAAGAACCCCCACTATGTGGCGAAGGTTGTCTTACTTCTATCCTCCGATGTGATCTTGATCTAATGGTACCCCAAGAACCCATCTGTGAATGAATATGCCCCATGTCCTCCTACATTATCTAGCACTTCGTCAGTGAATACAGTTTGAAAGAGATCATGTATGCAGGGGTCATTCAACTTCTTGAGATCTACACATATCCTTATTTCATCCTTCTGCTTCTTTTCCTGAACTACTATTAGGCTCACCCAATCAGACTCTTCTACTGGTTCAATAATACCCACTACAATAATTTTATCCAACTCTAAGAGGACCCTTTCTTTATACTTTGGATTGAGGCAGTAAGGCCTTTGTTTGATTGGCTTCACGTCGGGTTTCAACGTAATTTTTATAATTCCCAGATCTACTATTATCCCCTTTAGGTCTGAGAACTTTGTAGGGAACAAGTCCTCGAATTCACGGAGCAATTCAGCAACCTTATCTATTGTTGCGTCATCCCAGTAGTCCCCAATCTTGGCAAACTTCAACTCTGCCTCTGTTTCAATGTTTACTTGTCTTGTTTTTAGTGGCACAATGATATATGGATTTTCAATTTGTGGTCCATCAACTATGCAGTGACCTTCAGTCTCTGGAATATTAATGTTCCTCGGGTCCTCGTCCTCTTCTTCAACAGTCACATTGTAGCACTCCAATGTGGGGCTCAGTTGGGTGGTCCAATCTGGTTGAATTAAGTCTAAGGGATCCTTCGGTACTCTAAAGATTGATGCCTTAACTTCCCACAATGCCTCGTTAATACTTTCAAACCCATCCTCAAAGCTAAATGTCATTAAGAACCCCTGTTGCAAAACATCACATTCTTCAGTTCCATGGCGGAGCTCTGTTTCCAAGTACTAGTTCATTGGTATTACATCCTAAGTATGACAAAATAGATGCACCCATTCAAGCTGAGGCTCTGCTCCATAAACCTTAGTCCATTTGGCCAAGTGATCACGGGGGTCATTCCTTCCAACATATTTCTCTGTTAGTCATACTTGTGGGTGACCAAACCATAATCTCATCATGTTTCTGTACACACACCAATCATCAAAACTATCTTTGTGCATACCCCACCATCTCGCAGGCTTAGTGCGTAGCGCCCAATCCAAGGCATGGAATCGATGCTTCTTTGGCACTTCCCTTTCGAATGCATCTAAAAATTTATTGACATCAATTAAACCATCATAGTAAGGCAGATTTCTTACCTCCAATGATACATAACACAACGACTTGGTCACCATATTACAGTGCAATGTAGATACTTCATGCATTCGATTCTGCCAGTGCTCCAACTCCTCATATGAATATCATGTGCAAGAAATTTCGCGGTCCTAGGCAATGCATCCATCTACTTTTGGATTCACACAATCCTGAACTCACACTATGTCCAAATCATCATCGCTTTCATAATCACGGACTGGTTTAATATAGCACGGTCCTTCTGTAGGGTCTAGGGGCAATAGTACGTGGAGAAATTTCTTCTCAAATATCATCTTCCACTTCTTCAAATTGATTACCCCATTCATGTCAGTAGCCCAATCAATCCCAAGGAACGCAAGGCAAGGATTGTTGTCATCCACAATCTCTATCACTTCAAAATGAGCTAATGTGCTTGTGCCCTCAATATCAACTGTCACTCCCTGCAATCTTCCCATGGGGATGATTTTCTGCCGATTTTCCATTCTTAATTGAATCAAAAACCACTATAGCACAGGTCTCCCATCCTCTCCCATGTCTGTTTAGGAAAAGCATTCGCCTCCGACTGCATATCTAGAATAACTTGATCAATCTCATATTTGTAGGTTTTAACCCCGTACAGAAATTACCTGCATATGAATTCTAAATCACAGGAAAAAATAAAAATGCGAGAGCATAACACATAAAACACATATACACAGAGATTTCCCACTGGATCTCAAAACCGAGACTACCAGCTTGATTTTTCA